>MU390303.1:164636-179916 GCA_022578715.1 Nemania sp. FL0916 | reverse complement strand
TTAAAAAATATATAATAAAATTATAAATTTAAAATAAATTATTTTATTTACGGAATAAAAATTATATAAATCCGTATATATTTTATAAATAAATAATTATTTTTATTATTTATATATAAATTAATTATTTTTTAATACGATTATTTATTATTTTTTATATAATTAATTATTAAAAGTACTTCGTATTTTTTATTTTATTAAATTAAACTTGTTAATCTGTTATACATTGTGTTTAAAAAACTTTAAAGTTATCGTTTTTTAAAACTACCGGATTATATCTTAAAACTATTAATCCTAAGCCGTACCTATATTTAAGAAACTATAAAGTATATATTTTTGCGTTTTTAATCAGCAATATATATTAAATTTTACAACTAGTAATTCGTTTTATAATAACTTTAAACTAAAGTTTGACGATCTCGTCGATTTTTTTACCGAATTTTTAAAAATTCTCGAATAAAACCGTTTTAAATGGGAAGAAAGACAAGAGCTAGAGCGGTAGAATAAGCTATTAAAGGAGCTGTTAAATCGGGCGGAATAACAAGATCCGCGATAGCGGAATAAACGGTTAAAAGAGTTAAAAGACTGTTGAAACGGTAGCGGACCGGATTATTAAAAGAGGTGAAAAAATCTAACAAGTTATAATAAGAGCTAAAATAGCTGGACGGACTGCTAAATAATTTACGAAAGTAACGATTATATAAGTTGAGGTTTAAATACCGAGAATACTGTTGTTGTAAATATAAACTTCTTAAGATTAAGTAGATATTTGTTGTTTAGGGAATTTATACCGGGGATAAACTTATATTTATAAGTTTATTACGTAGTACTTAGGGGGTTTTCCGTATTTAATAAAAGATTTATATCTATTACAATAATAGATCTACAACTTGCAACTAATATAAATAATTAGAACTAATATAATATAGTAATCTTGTTTTAAAAAAAAAAAGCAAGAGGTAAGAGAAAATAAAGCTGTAATAAAAATAAAACAGTATTAGCTAGGTATTTTACTTTTTGTTAGCTGGGCACCCTCGAGCTGTTTCAGACTGATATACCTAGTAGCCTGATTATATACGCTTGTTTCGATCGGACGTTCTTCCGTTAACAACTACTGTTTGCTAGCTTTACTTTTAAAACAGCTGTTTTAGTCAATTCAAAGGTATTATAAACTATAGCCGGAGTTAAATTGTTCTTGAGCTATTTCGTATAACAAGAGCTATCGTTGTAGGTATAACTACTTATTATATATATATAGATCTGTTGGACTTTTAGGAGCTATTAAGAGGTTTAAGAATTAATTAATTAGTTTATTAAGCCCTATATTATAACTTCCACCCTATAACCTACCTATATTAAAACAATAATAATTTAACTTTTAATTTTTTATACAACTTTTTCGTATAATGTATTTAATAACGGAATATTTATAATCTTAAATATTATTAGTTCTACCCCTAACCTTGTATTAATAAAATTGCGAAACTCTATATAGCTAAGGAGTTAATCCCGTAAATTAATAATAGTTTTGTTATATCTAGAGACTCGGGAAGCTTTAGGCTTCTAAAGAGATAGCGACTGAAGACCTATGTAGCTATCGGGGCTAGAACAGAGGACTTAGCGTTGGCTTAGATAATAGTTATTAACGTTTGCACGTCTTTTTTAATATACTTTTTGTTAAGTTAAGCGGTTTTTATTAAACTTTCAGTCCTAAGAATACGGCGAAAGTTCGAAAATCTAATATTAAAAAGTAGTAGTAAATTATCCGGTTATAATAAACGAATGCCGGTAAGAATTTAACCTCGGCTTAGTAACCCCGTAGTTAACTTGGTTAAAGATAAATACTGTTGTTATATAATTAATAGTCCTACAGCTTTTTATAGTACCCTTTCGTCGAGTTTTTTTTATATAGCCGTATTATATTATTATGTTATATTATCGTAAAAAGATATATAACTAATATTTTTAATAATGTTAAGATCGAAAAAACAAATTAATAACTTAAGTTATCAGTAGTAAGACGTAAAAACGTTAAAAAAGTACTACCGGCAGTATAACCTGTTTAACTTTTAGTACTATATACCCCGGAAAGACTAAAAAACATAGTAAAAAAGCCCAAGTCGAAATCTTTGTCCAGACTTGTAGTATGTAATAGTATAGCGCTTTTAATTTTGTAGTCCAAAGTAGCCTGATAATTTTACAAAGTTATCGAAGCGAAAGTACGATTTTGCGTAGAAAAAGATTTAGTACGTAAGCTAATTATGGAAGCGGTAAAACAATTAATTATACTAGTAGTGAAGAATTGTATCTTTTGGGGCTTTAAAGAACGTTAAAAACTTACTTGAAGGACTATTGCTCCGTAAATAATTCTATTAATCAGTAACGATTTATTTGTTTTAAAGGCACGGCAGACGTCGTTTTTAAAAGTTACGTTTTTATTTATTAATTAAACACCGTATCCATGTTTACGAAGTTCACTCGCCGCTTTTCGAAAAACTTTATCTTTGAAGTTATTTCGTGTTATAATAGTGATATGTTTCGCGCCGTTTTTCGCTAAATAAATTACTACTCTTCCGCATAGTTCCCGCAGTCCGTTTACAACAAGATAAGACTTTTTAAGATTAAGATTCAAGTTTAACAGTAGTAGCTAAGCCCGTACCGTTATATTAATATTTTCCGCGTTGTTAAAGTCGTTAATAATAACTTTCTTAATATAAGTACTATTACGTAACATTCTTAAAGTAGATAGAATGTCGGCAATCGAGAATGTAGTAAATCGAGGAATAGGTTTTATATGTTCCGCTGTTAAGAGGTTGAATACGTATTTAAATAGCCTGTATAAGCGGCTTTATAATTAAAACGATAATATATTTCAGTTTATTTTTATTCCAGTCTTTATTTACTTTAACTTAGTCTTATTATCTATGTTTTTTATTCTTATGTCGAATGCTTAATATTTCGCCCCTCGAAAAAACGGTTCTATAGGCAGACTTTTATAGTCGAAGATATCTTTTTTACTAATTTCTATTATAGTGCCGTCATCCGCGATAATTTTTTAAAACGCCTTTAATAAACTGTTTTCTAACGAGTTTAATATTACGTTTATATTTTTACTATTAGTTTAACAAATTACCTCTTTAGTAAATAATATGTTTTATAACAAGAAGATCCGGTTGTTAAGGATACCTATGTAATTTATAAAAAATTCTCGCTTTTTTTAAATTCCGATTATAATATAGACTTAGTAAAATCTAAACGTTAGTTTTATAGTTAATACCGTATGTTCTAATATTTTAACCGCTGTAGATTTGGCCTGCTTTTATTTTCGGAACGGCTAGGTTAATAGTATACTAGTTAGCGGCATAAATCTGTTCTTTAATCCCGAAAAGAACTAAGATATAAGTATTATACGTATTATTATATCAACTACGGGCAGATATTATATATTCGATACTAAAACCGATAAGTATATTATTAATAAAACTATTAATATGGTATATTTAAAAGATTTAACAATATAACTCGCGATAAAGATCCAGTCCGAACTGTAATCTTGGGTTCCGTTTCTAATAGCTCGGGTACAACACTTAATATTACCACCCCTAATATTAAAACATAAGTAGTTGTTATATAAGCCAGTTATACAAATACAGGATTTCTTAAGTCGGACTATAATTAAACGGGATATATAAAATACTACGGAACTAGTACTTAAACAGGAGACCCGGTCGAAATTTCGAACATTTTTTTAATCTTTGGACCAAGTCGAGCTTTTAACCAACCTTTGATCGTTAGGTCAGTTAAAAGTAATATCGACCGTTTAGAAGCCGCAGCAGGAATAACAGGCTTAATCAAAGTAGTTTTTTTAATTAAAAAAGGATTAATTCTTAGTACGGCGATATTTGTTATTCCAAGCCCGGTAATAAACTTTTACGCGGCTAAAATAAAAGTTTTACGTCGATATAATAAATAGCCGCTTTATACTAAGCGTTAAACAAATGTTAACTTTTTTAAGTTTAATAGTTTTAATATTTATATTGTTATCGAGTTTTTTAAATACTTGTTGTAAAATATTAAGCGTTAATATAAATCGATATATATAGACGTCGGTTAAATTAACAACAATTTTTTCAATAACGTGGTCTTTTTTAACTTAAGCTAGCTTATAGTGTTTGTAATTTCTGTAAATAATAAAAAAGTACTAGAACAGCGTATTTAAACACTGTTATCGTATACCGTTAACCCTGTAGTTTATATATCTTTTGTTAATATAGCGTACACGTTTTCGGAACGCCGGAGCAAGTTTTATTACCGCGCGTATAACGTACAGCAGAGTCTTTATAGTTTTATAACCGCATTTTTTAATACAGGAAAGCGACCTAATAGTAGTTATAAAATATATCTTGGCCTAGTATTCACCGGTTAAAATTCGTAATAGCTTATAATAAACAGATATATTATTAAATAATTTACTGTTATAAAAGAAACTATTATTAAACTAAATAAAAGTTTAAAAGAGTTTTTAAACTTTTTTATCTTTCTTTATTAGACAAGTTAACAGCCGATTATAACTTTATCTAGTTACGTGACCTAGCATTCTCGTAGTTTCTGACTGTTACGTTATAACTGGCCTATTTAGTAATCTTGTCCGACTGGGGCATATTTCCGAATTCTATTATTAGACACTCGAGCAGTAAAATAGCTACAGCTATAGCTGCCGGCTATCTTACACCTTTAGAAGTATTAAACTAGTATATTTACGTAGGTAAACGATTAAACTTATATCGCCGAACAATACGTTTAATATATTTGCCGTAGGACTTACTAACGAGTCCACATAAGCTTATATCTTTTAAATTAACGATAGCGTTTTTGAAATCGCCTGTTATAACAGCTCCAAAAGCCACACCGTTTCTGGACTACTATCACGGTACAAAAATACAAGCCCCACATATCTAAATATATAAACAAGATCGTAACCGAGTTACCGTATAAATAAAACTTTTTTTTTCGTATAATAATAATAAATTAATATTAAATTTTTAATAACGTTCGGTATAAAAATTGTAATAGTTTATTATATTTATAAAAAGATTTTAATATTTTAAAATTTAATTATTAATTTCGATATATTTTTTTAATTTTTTCGTTATTTAATTATTATAAATATTTTAGTAAAACTTATTTTTTTTAATATATTTAATTTTAATTTATTTATATTTTTTATATTTTAAATATTAATTAAATTTTATTTAATATATTAATAATATATTATATATTATAATATAAATATTATTTTGTTTATTATTACGTTTTAAATTAACTCGGGAATAACGGTTATATTTTACGAGTTTTTCGATATAATATCGGGGTTTATTTGTTAAATTAAAAAAATTATTTAAAATTATTAAATTTAAACTACGTTAAAAATATTTAAATTAACTTTTTAATAATATAATTATATGTTAAAATAAAAAAAATTATTAACGTATAATAATAAAACGTTAATTTAATATTAATTTAATAATTTTTTTTTAATTTATATATATAAATTTAAAATTTAGTTTTTTTTTATTGACGTTATATTATTATTTAATTTATATTTATTTTAAACCGGGTTTTATAAATTAAAAAAAATAAAAACGTTAATATTTAATAAATCCGAATTTAATTTATTAAAATAATAAATAAAATATATTATATAACGTTTAAAACTATTTATTAAGTTTTTTATAAATTATAATATTTTTTTTATATAATAAACAAAATATTATATTTGTTTATTTAATTAAAAAAAGTTATTTATAAATGTTTTTATTAATAAATCGAAATTATTACAAATTATTTAATTAATAAAACAAAATAATTTAAAAAATAAAAAACTTATAAAAATATTATTAAAAATTTTAACTTTATATATATTATAATTAATATAATAATAAAAACGGCTTGTTAGTTTAAAAAATACGAATAAAAAAATAAATTATTTACGAATTTTATTTCGGAATTTGTTTAATTAGTTAATAAAAACGAACAAATTAAAATTTAATAAATTATCGCGTTTAAAAATAAAATAAACAAGTTTATTTATTCCGTTTTTATATTATAAACGAAACGTTTTAAAATTAAAAATATTTTAATATAAATTAAATTTTTTAAAAAATTATTTAATAATATTATAAATATATAGTTTAAAAATAAACGATTCGTTTAAAAAACGAACTATTATTAACTAATTAATAACCCGTTAATTTTTTAAAATATACTTGTTTTTTAAAATAATTTTATATAATTTAATAAAATATTTATACCGGGTTTTCGGAGTTTTTTTATTAAAAAAAAAAACGAAATAAAACCGAAAAAATCTTTATTAATATTATAATAAAAAAAATTATTTTATATTTTATTACCCGTTATTTATAAAACGTAAATTTAAAACTTTATTAATAATATTAACGATTTTAATAATAAAATTAAAAAAATAAATAATTTTTAAAATAAAACGTAATTAAAAACGACGTTAAAAATATTTAAAAATTAAAAAATCGGATTTATATATAAAAATAATAAAACTTAATATATTTTTAATTTTTAATATAATTTTAAATATTATTAATTTATTATTAATTAAATATTGAATTTTTATAAATTCGGAATATTTATTTTTTAGTTTTATTAATATTATATTTATATAAATATATAATATTTTTACGTAAATAATTAACTAGTTACGAATATTTCGTTTAATAAATAATATTATAACCGGAATAATTATATTATATTATAAAATATAATATATATTAATTAAAATTATAAAAAAACTCGAATTATACGTTTAATTATTAAACGGACCGGACGTAATTTTAAAATTATTATAATTCCGAACTTATAATTCCGCGATTAATTAATAAATTAAAATTTTAATAATTAACGGGTTAATTATTAATAAAAAATTATAATTATTAAAAAAATACTCGGTTTTTTATATTAAATTATTATTAAATTAATTTTAAAACAATATTAATAAAATAATTATACGTTTATTCGTAATATTTAATTTTTTATTATTTTATAAACAAAAAAATATATAAGTTAATTTTATATTAATTATAAAGTTTTTCGTTTTTATAAACATATTATAAAACGCGGAATAAGTAAAACAAAAAACCCGCGATAATAAATTAATAAAAATTTTTATATTTAAAATATTTATAATAATATTCCGTGTTATTTTAATTAATACGAACGATAAACTTATTAAATTCTTATTATTACGTTTATAAGTTTATAACGATTAAATAAAAAAAGTTTTATAGTTTTAACGGGTATTTAACGAAAATATCGAAAAATATTTCGAAAAAAAGTTATTTTTATTACGCGAAAAAATTACCGCCCGTATATTATTAAAATATCGCGACTTAATCGAAGTTTTTTTATTATAAAACGTAAATATTTTATTATTTTATAATATTTTTAATTATAAAATCGATTTTATATTTAATACGATATTATTAAACGTACGTTTATAATTTATATTTTCGAAAATTTTTTTAATAATATAGAAATATTTAAACGATTATTTATTAAAAAAGTTTATCCGTGTTAATATTTCGTTAATAGTTATATTTATACTTTTAATTAAAAAACCCGGAAAAAGTATTAAAATATATATCGATTATAAAAAATTATTATTTGATTTTTTTAATACGCGAAATTTTAAACGTTTTATATTATACGAAAATATATATAAAACTCGATATTATTATAACGTTTAATTATTTATATATTGTTTTTAATAACGAATAAAAAACGGTTTTTATTATACGATTTAGTTTATATAAATATTTAATTACGAATCTTAATATAACGGGCGCGTCGAATTTATTTTAATATTACGTTAATAATATATTATTCGATATATTCGATAAATATATTACGGTTTATTTAAACGATATTTTAATTTATAATAATTTAAAACGCGAATATAAATAATACGTCCGCGAAATATTAATAAAATTTTAACGAGTTAGTTTAATAATAAATATTACGAAATACGAATTTAACGTTATAAAAACAAAATATTTCAAATTAATTATTTTTACGAAAAACATTTATATAAACCCGGATAAAATTAAAATTATATTTAAATAAAACTTGTTTTAAATTTTACGTAATTTATAACGTTTTATTAATTTTTTAAATTATTACCGGCGGTTTATTAAAGGTTTTTTTTTTATTAAATTATTTATAATATTTATAAATAAAACTTTTTAACCCGGGTTATTAAATAATAAAAAATTATAAGTTTTCGAACAATTTAAACAAGTTTTTATTACCGTTTTAATATTTATATATTATAATTTTAAACGTTGTATTATTATAAAAATAAATTTATTAAATCAAATAACGAGAAAAGTTTTATATTAAATCGATAAAATAAAAAAACATTATTTTATTGTTTTTTTTTAATAAAATATACGTTTATAACATATAATTATAAAATTTACGATAAAAAACTTTTAATTATTGTTAAAATTTTTAAAAAATAATAACCGAAGTTATAAAATTGTAAAAATACGGTAAAAGTTGTTACGGATTATAAAAACTTATAATATTTTATTATAACGAAGTTTTTAAATTAACGTTAAATTTAATAGTCCGAATTTTTAAACGATTTTCGTTTTTAAATTATATATAAACCGGGGTATAAAATAATAATATTTAACGTTTTATTTTAAAAGTTTAACAATAAATTAACGAATATAAAAAATATTAATAATAACCGGATCGCGAATAAATTTCGAATTTTATTTTTATTAAATAAATAAACTTTAATAATTTATAATACCGTTTTTTTATATTTATTATCCGATAAAAAACTAACGGACGTTATTATATTACGAATATATAAAAAGTTTAAATTTATTAATATTATTATATACGTTATCGAATTAATAAATTATCGATAGTTTTCCGGTTAAATAAAAAAAAATTTCGAATAAATATAATAAATTACGAAATAAAACGGGGTAAAATATACGTTAAAAAAAGATTTTCGTATTTAATTACGTTATTATTAAAATAAAAATAATTTATTAAATATATAATTTAACACCGGCGGGTTATTTTAATAAATTTAAAACTTAAAATTTGTTAAAATAAACGTATTTTTAACCGCGTATGTTAAAAAAAGTAGCGGTATTTATATAAAACTGTTATTTATATTAACGTACGAAAACGTTTTATACGGTTCTAATAAGATTTTTAAAATTTTTACTTGTTTTATATAAATTATAAATAAATATATTAATCGATTATATAAAATTATTATTAACGTATTAATAATATAATATTAATTTCGTAAATATTTTAATAATTATTAATTATTTAATTAAAATACGTTATTTTATTTTAATTACTAATATTAAAATAATAATATTAATAAACGTTTTTATATATTAAATTTATTAATTATATAAAACTTCGGAAATAATAGTTTCCGATAAAAGTACGTAATTTATATTTATATTTTAAAAAAAATTAAACCGGAGATTTAATATTTCGTTTAATTATTTAATAACGTTTTATTTTAAAACTAATAATTAAATAAAAGTTATTAATATTATAATAAAATAATATTTATAAAGTTATTATAATTATTATTAAAACGATTAAATAAATTAATTATTATTAACGGAATTTATAACGAATAATTAAATATTAAAAACGATAAAACTTAGTTTATTTTTCGTAAATTATAAATAATACTCCCGTATTAAAAACGAGTTAATAAACGATTTAATAACGATATAAAATTAAAAATAACGCGAAAAGTTTTTAAACGCGGGTAATATTATAAATTAAATTTACCGAGTTATAAATAAAACGAAAGTTTTTATAATTAAAATTTAAAATAAATACGCGAACGTAATAAACGTATATTAAATTAATAATATTATATATAAAATAAAAAATAAAGTTTAAATTAATATACGTAATTTAAAAATAAACTAATTATTTTTTAAATTAATATTAAAATAAATAAGTTTTTTTATTATAATAACAGTTTATAAACGAGTTATAATTATTAAATTATTTATTTAATACGACATGTTTTTAATATTTTATTTTTTTTATTTAAACAATATATAATAATTTATTAAAACAAAAATTAATTAACGAATTTTATAATTATTAAACCGAAAAAATAATTATATAAAACGTTAATAACGTTTAAAAAATAAAATAATTATTTAATATAATTTTAAATTTTAAAAAATAAAAAAATAAAAAATTAATATATAAAGTTAAATAATTAACGTTTTATCGATTTATTTAAAAATTAATAACGAATTTAAAAAGTTATAACAACGAGTTTATAACGTTTTATTATATTAATTTTAAGAAATTAAAACTATTTAAATAGTTTAAAATATTATATATTAATTAAAATTATATATATAGTTTACGATAAATTATAAAATAATTATTAAATTATATAAAAAAAAATTTTTTTTTATAATTATATAAAAAAACAATTATAATAGATTTATAATACGATAACAATTTAACCGCGTAATTTAAATTTTTCGAAAAATATAAAATATAATAACTTTAACGTTATAATATTTAAACTAAATTAAATTAAACACGTTATTTAAACTTGTATTAAATACGATTTTAAAATTTTTATTATTATTTTTTCCGGTTTATTAACCCCGAACTTTTATATTAAATTTTATTGTTTATTTAAATTAATTAACGTATTATTATTAGTTCGATAATTATATAAATATATTAATACAACGTTAAAAAAGTACTTTTTAACAATACGTTAAATTAAAACGTTAACGTTTTTAAAAAAAAAACGTAAAAACTAATTATTACGTTAAATAATAATATTATTAAAATTAATAATATAAAAAAAATATAACTACGTTTATAAAATAAAAAAATATTAATTAATTAAAAACGTTTTATATACGTAAAAATTCGATTTTTAAATATTAATACATAATAAAACGTTAATAAAACAAGAATAAAATTTATAATTTTTGTTTTTTTCGCGTTTATTAATTAATACAATATATAATAATTTTTTTCGATATTTTCGAAAAAGCCGATTAAATTTAATAACGTTTTTTCGATTTTAAAACAAAATAATAATAAAAAACAAAAATATTATTTTTTTTTTTTTTAAAACTTATTAGTTTAAAATAATAACGCGGCAAAATTAATAATATTATTTAATATAATAATATTATTTAATATAATAATAATCGTTTATATTAAATAATAAATATTAAAAAAAAATAAAAAAAAAAATAACGTAATATTAATGATTTAATAACGATATTATATTTATTTATTAATTTATACGTGTTTTTATAAAATATATATTAATTATATTAAATAAACGCGTTATTAAAAAATATATACCGAATATAAAAATTATTTTTTTTTAAATAAAAACGTTAGTTTTATAATAATTAATAATTTAAATACGTAAATAATATATATTAAAATTAATATTAATTAAAATAAAAAATAAATAAATATTATAAATAATAAAACAATAATAAAACGATAATAAAAAAAAATTATTATTAATATTATTATTATTATTATTATAATAAAAACGGAAATAACGAAATAATAATAACGAAATAATATATAAACACGGAAAAAAAAAATTAAAATATTAATTAAATCGGAAATTTATATAAGTTTTAAAACAAAATACGTAATTAATAACCGCGTGTAATTAATAACCGCGCGGGATTAATATACGCGTAAAATTAATTTTTATTACGTGATTAAATAATTAAATTCGCGTACGGAATTAATTTTTATCGCATAATTAAACAATTCGTAAAATCGTAAATTACGCTAACAATGTTTTATTTTTATTTATTATACCTACGGTCAAATATATTTTAAACTTAAAGTACTATTATAATACGAAAATACAAGCTCTATATATTTAAATATATAAACAAAATCGCAACCGAATCGCCGTATAAATAAAACTTCCTCCCTCGTACAATAACAATAAGTCAATATTAGATCTCCAATAACGCTCGGTATAAGGACTGTAACAACCACGACGGGCGCTTACTCTCCTATTGGAGAAACTTCAGTCCGATGGACACTTCGCCCGTATGTTACAAGTAAATACGGCATACCATTCGAAACACATCGAGCCGGCCAGTCGATTATATCGTCGTATGCTCGAGACCCTACACAAAAGCGAGAGTGGACTTCGGCAGCGTGATGTGACAATGTTCTCGACGGTTAGCGGTGTCAAGGTAGAGGGTCCCTTCAGCTTAGATTACTGGGTTCAGAACATTGTTTCCCCTGTCAAATTCTTTGACGCGATGTCTCAAATGGTCGCACCGACGAGCGCGAATTTTCTAGTCGAAGTTAGTCCGTCCAATACCCTAGCTAGCCCTATCTCCCAGATTCTGAAGTCGGTAGCCAGTGCGGAGGCGGGCGATGAGGTGACCGCAAGTGTTCCCTATCAGTCAGTGTCAGAACGCGGGTCGAAGGGGCTGTACCCTCTCTATGCCGTCGCAGGCGCGGTCTTTGCCGCTGGCGGTAATGTCGACTTCTGCCGCGTCAACAGCTACGGTGGTCAAGAACAAACGCCGTCTGTCCTCGTTGATCTACCGAATTACCCGTGGAATCATACCATCAAGTATTGGCATGAAAGCCCAGCCAGCCGTGACTGGCGTTACCGTCCCTTCCCTCGACATGATTTACTGGGGTCGAAAGTTCTGGCGACCGGCTGGGACTCGCCTATATGGCATAATCGACTGAGCTTAGATCGGATCCCGTGGCTATTAGACCACAGAGTGGGTGAACAAGTCGTCTTCTCAGGCTCTGGTTACGTGTGTATGGCCATGGAGGCTGTATACCAAACCATGAGTATGACAGAGTGGAAGGACAATTGGCCACAGAGTTTCCGATATCGGTTTAAGGACGTTGCTTTCCGCCGTGCCATGTTGCTGAAGAAGGAATCCGAGACTTCGGTGGTCATGTTAACTCTAACTAAGCCGTCCGTTATGCTCGGGTCTTGGTATGAGTTCAAAGTGTCGTCTAGAAAGGACGATACGGAGGGTATATGGCACGACCACGCAACTGGCCTCGTTCAACTTGAATCTCAATCGACACCGATCCCACCAGCCACTGAGAGTATTGTTCCTGAGTTGCAACAGCCTGTTCCAACGATGACCTGGTACAAGTACATGCATGCCGCTGGACTCAACTACGGGCTTTCTTTTCAAAAGCACATTGCTATCTGGAGTTTGCTTGCTCTTAAAGCAACCTAATTGCGACCTAGAGTTTAAGAGGATTGTACTACAATCTAACAGTGCTCGCTTTAACAACAGTTAGTGCTTTTGGAATCTGGATGCTAGGTTGTTGTTATGTGATAATTCACACTAGGGCGGCTTTAGCTACTCTGTTGGGTATATATAGGGCTGTTGGATCCCATCCAGCTCTTTGGGAGATCCAGGAATCAACTAATCTATCTATTGAGCTCTATACTACACCTCACTCCTTCACAGCGATCTAGCTGTTGACAGACTTCTACTCACTCTGTGTTATACCCCATGACAGTTATATTGCGATGTTATAGATGGGAAGAGATAGGTGACATAAATGCTCCATAGGAAATGGGCTATACACACTATAGATTCATACCTTCCCACAATACTTGTTCTCATAGATTATCTGCAAGTCCACCCTTATAGTAATCATATTGCATGCTGTTAATCCATACACACTGTTTCAAGAAGTGGTAACATAGTTCTAAGGTACTTCCGGACATTATTGTTGTTATGCTGTAATGGAAACAGCACGAGTGCTTAGTACCCGTACCCGTAGATACCGTACCAGGATAAGGTGGACTTAATAAACTGTTTGTGGACGGTTTAAAGAATTAAACTATTCATGGATAGTTTGTTTTTTTTTATTGCAGTATTCCTTAAACGCCGCAGAATCAAATCATTTAATCGCGTTCAAACAGTTTAAATTTTTAAACGTTTAAAATTTTTTAAACATTTAATAAACATTTAATAAACGTTTAATAAACACTTGTGTTCTTCTTATTTATTGCCCCACCCTGCCAGCTTATTAACTTATTAACCTATTAACTTACTAGCTTACTAGTCTGTTAACCAACCTGCTACCTGCTCCGTGAAGCCCACGGCAGTCACGATAGCCACGTACATCAATTGAAACAAGGAGCGGTTTCTTAATTCCACGTAGTGGTCAATTTGGAATTGCGTAGTATACAATAACATAGGCTTGCAGTTCGATCCCGGCCCGTGTAGCGAATATTGAACCAGTAGACCTGTTCGTAAGCCCGTAGACTAGTAGACCAGTAGACCTGTAGACCTATAGACCTGTAGACCTGTAGACCTGTAGACCAGTAGACCAGTAGACCTAGTAGACCAGTAGACCAGTAGACCAGTAGACCAGTAAACCAGTAGACCGAGTAGACCTTCGATCAATTAGTTGATTGATTGATTGATTGATCTTTTAACCCCTTAACCCTTTGATCTGTTGACCTGACCTGCGACAGTAGCCCCCATATAATTATAATGCTTGTAGCAGTCGGAGATAAGATTAATAGCCGCAAACGCTTGATAAACACTTAGATAAACGTTTGAATTATAATAAACGTTTAATATTTTCAACGTTTAAGATTTAAAATATTAAAAAATATTTAAACATTAAAACTAAATCAAAACGCTTATAAATTTAAATTGTTCTTTAATAATTTTTATTTTTAAATTATTTTAAACAGGAAATTATTTAATAATTATAAATTTATAGTTTTCTGGCCCTAGCAGGGAGTAGTATAATACCTTCACTGATTATATCACCCCAAACATCGCTGGCTCCTTCCGCATGAACTGGCTCCTTCTACATCGACTAGCTCTTTCCACATAGGCTGGCTACTGGATCTTTAGTGGGTATTAGTTCTACCACCCCGGTTTCCCTCTCTGTTTTTATCTCTATTTATGTTACCATTTCTCTTATTCCACAGCTCTTCACACACGGTCACGCGCTGTGCCAGCTAGACAATAACCTCTGGTCCTTCTACATCAGAAGAGTACAATACGTCCACCTATCGAGCCCTAAACTACGAATCTCCCTACTCCCTCGCAGCAACCAGGCTGTTGACGGGCCCCGCACGCAGTATTAAATAACCGGGGGGTTGCGAGCTGCCGGAGGGGGCGCCGGGCGCGCGTCGCGCCCGCGGTCGGTCAGC
>MU390303.1:125111-164626 GCA_022578715.1 Nemania sp. FL0916 | reverse complement strand
TTCTCTCATACCCGCGCTTGTCGAGAAGGCGTCTATTTACTTTGTGGTAAGTCCCCATGACAGCACCTATGCTGGAAATTCTCGGAGTTGCGTCTTCGCCTAGCTGATTCCTACACCTCTAACTCAGAGCAGACGTCAAGATGCGCCTAACGAAAGAAGTACGTCAAAAGTTTCTACGAGAGATTTTCGACGAGTACCAGGCACGCGAAAGTGCATTCTTTAGCGTCAACCCGGGAGATGACGTCCACTTAGTATTGACCGAGCCGGAAGAACAATATCTGTACGAATACTGGTTATTGATTTCTAGCGCCTATAGAAAAGACGCCGGTGGATATGTAGTCGTAGAAGTTGCGAAATGTATAGTGCTTAAGAGCTATCGTGCTTTAAAACCGCTGGATTATATATAAAGATTATTTAACCTAGGCCACACTTATATACCGGAATCAAGCTTAGTATATATATTTCCGCGCTTTTTATAAATAACACATATTAATTTTTATAACAAGTAATCCATTTAATAATAATATAAAAAAACTTTGCGACTTTTTTATAAATAACTTTATTAATACTTTAAAAATTCTTTATTATAACCGTTTTAAATAAGAGGAAAGACAAGAGTTAGAGCGGCAGAATAAACAGTTGGAAGAGCTGTGGGATCTGGTAGAGCAACGAGACCTGCAACAGCATCATTATGAACGGCTGCTGGAGCTGCTGGATGTGTTGGAGCGACAGCGGATCGGATTGATGAAAGAGGTGGAGAAGCTCCCCCGCGAGGTGCCACATGGGCCAAGATGGCTGGACGGGGGGCTGCCATATAATCTGCGAGGGTGGCGATTGCGCGAGTTGTATCTTGACCTCGGGGAATACCGCCGTTACCAATGGTGGCTTGTAAAGAGACTGCGAAGGGGCGGAGTGGTTGTCACCTCTACTAATTTCACGTGAGAACCTGCAGGGTACCCACAGATACCTTCACGATACATCCGTCTTCTCCCACCTTAGCAGGCATCCTACAGAGGTAGGAGGTAGGAGGTAGGAGAAAGTGAAGCTGCGGCAAAAGTGGAGGAAGCATTCGATAGACTTTCGAGCGGATAGGGAGGCTACACAAGAACGAAGTGGGATGGTGTCTGAGGAACGAAGGAAGGAGTGATAGGAAAATAATGAAAACAAGAGGTACGGGCTAAAGGGTTGCAAGTACAAGACACGGCTAATAATAAGAGACTTGTAAGGAACACCCGTGAGGACTTGAGGACGAGCAAGTGCAGTGGCATTCCTGAGTTTACATGCGTAAGGGCACGATCAACCGCTTCGGGTAGGCCAACCGCATAACGAGTGTTTTATTTTCGAATTCATTGAGCTATAGCTACATATTGCCTACCAAGATGAAGAGAATGTCTCTGCTGCAAGGTGGAATGACAATTGTAGCATGGATCAGAGAAATGCTTCGTATAGGATGGCTGGCTGTATGTAGATACCTATACAGTATAATAGGCCTCAGGTTCAGATGGGCCATCTTCGCTGGTTATAATCATCTGTATGGCGCAGGTCTAGTAAGGAGGCATGTCTAATACTATCTTGAGCATGTATCTGTGATGGATGTAGTCAAGTACCAAGCATATAGTTATCAACAACAGGGCTGCCTTACAACAGACGTTCCCTCTATGCTGCCATCGTTGGATGGCCGAGTGGTAAAGTAGTCGGCAGGAAAACGTTGGACGGACGGCTTTCCGGTTGAGGGAGAATGAGCCTGCCTTATGCCCTCGATTCTTTTTGGAAATCTTTAGGCGAGGTGTTCAGGTCCCACATCGGTTACATTTACCTCTTTTTTTATCTGCCTCTTTATAGCATTGTGTGATATACCGTACCTTTACACAGATCTCGATAGACTTCGCTACCGAAGAATGATTGATCTTGCAACAAGCAGCTCATCTCTAACTATTCTAAATGAATCATGAGGCCTATAAAAGCATTATGTACTTCACCATGTCTGAGCCATCGGAGCCGTTCTTGTTGCCGAATGAAAAGCTATAGGAACGGACATTTCTGTACAGTCGCACTCAATGGTACTCGAATCATTATAAGCTCCAGACCCTATTGCATGAAAGTAGCCTCGAAGCACGATTTCGTGTTATCTGGAACCCCTTACACAAGTTGATTTTAAGCTACTAGATGCTTTAAACTACAGGATTTATGCCTGCCGCCTCCGTGAGCAGCCGAGAAGACTTGGAGATGAGTCTTCTCGTTCTATCGTGACTGACATAGTCGGTTGGCATCTAAACGTCTCCGTGAATATATGTATGCACTATCTCTCCTAATTTATATTTCGGAAGGTTAGAAAAGCGCCTGAAGTGAACGAAGAGCGAAAGCTGCGAAGGACTTTTCAGGACTTGACGATCTTATCTGTTTGGCCAAGTTAGGTGAACCCCTGCATCCGCTGATAATATAGCCACCACACCCCTATCCACAGCACATATAACTGCTGACCAATAATGTACCAAAACAGAGGATCAACCCCAAATCACATTTAGTCTTATCATCTACAACATCACGGCCATGGCCTGCAATGACGTTGGCAGCACGAATCCAGATATCGCAGGACTCGGGGTACGCCCGCCATATTCCAGCGCCATGTTCTGAACTTCTATGTTCTGTATGAACACACTCTGACAAGCAGTAACTAATTATATCATAGGTGATTCTCTCCTTCACGATCCAAGCGGGCCTGTCGTTCTGCCTCTCGCTCTGGTCCGTCATACTTCATCGCTATTATGACGACAGCGCCGGACCCTCGCTTCTACTGGGTCATCATCCGCGCCAATCCGGAGACGGAAGCGCGGGCGGTAGTATAAACACGCTGTCTGACCTCGTCTGGCGGAACCTGCAGGCACCATTTTCGGCATTGCTTTCCCGCCGCGTGGCGGAGTTGTCGTGGGAGAAGACCCTGGACGCGAGGCTTAAATTGGAGCTTATTGATCGGCTACTCAAGACGATTAGTGATACCCAGACATTGAATGGTTGGTTGGTCCTGGTACTTTTATGTTATCTATCATAGGTGGGTAGGTATGAGAGCTTTGTCTGATGACATCTAGGCATCTCATTACTCGTCGGCGCGATTGTGCAGCACAGCACTCTTAGCTTATACCACTACCATATCGTATACGACGCGGTCAATTTCACCGGGTAAGCTACATGCCTACATGGCGGATGTCGTCAAATTGACCACGATAATTAGTGTATCGGTTGCCGCGGCTTTGGCCGTCGTTCTCAAGCGGCCCAACGCCATCATCTTTAGACTGGGCCTGGTCTTCGTTTTCGTGATCCTGTACCTTGCCTTCGTCATACTCTTCGGTCAGAAGCTGCAGTCATGGGACGACAACATATCCGGTGCATGTTACAAAGTCGACAAGATATCGGCGCGGGGCACCGCGCATCCCTACGTCGACATCATCTACCTGGCCATCACCGCTCTGTACTTGTTCGCGAGCCTAGGGGCCTCCTTTCAGGATGTTTTGGCGAAACTAGAAGGGCTGATCCGGGGCCTGCAGAATCCAGCGGCAGTTCCGGACCGTCATGTTCATAACCCATCCTCCTCCTCCCTGGGCGTCTGGGCACAGATCTACGAACTCGCCTTCGCGCATTCTCCCGCCGCTAGTCCGCTTCTCCAGTCGCTGCACGGCGAAGCGCTACCGCAGCTCTTCCGCCTCGAGGCGCAGATCTTAGACGACGACCCGAGCGTGACCGTCCTGATTATCGCCCTTGCTCAGTATCCGGTGCACATCTACACGCTCTTCGCACTTCGCGCTTCGAATGAAGCATATTTGTCCGGGGACTCGGAGAATCAGTGGGGCTTTGGACAGGTGGTTGCTCTTGTCTTGGTCGCGTCGGTGCTCTTGGAGTGTGTCAGGGTCACTGTTGGTATGTTTAACGGACTTCAGAGGATACTGCGAGTTGTTGCGAACGCTAATGTGTGAATAGAGTACCGATTGCTGAAGTGGAAAAGAAAGCATTCTGATGGGATGAGGGGCCGCCGCCATGAGACTGTGTTGAATCTCCTTCGGACACTTCTGCTCGAAGAAGACGTAGAGTCGAGATCGGGTGCTCCTATTGAACCTCCGTCCCGTTTGCGGCGACAGCGATCGTTGCCCACAGACTTCAAATATCGGTGAGAATAGATGTCGTTCTGCATCTACAGTATAGCATCTGTAAATCGTATCAGGACACACATATCGAAGTAAGGAAAGATATAAAAGCACGGCGCGAGGTCATATAAAATACCCACGAGTCATGATGATAATTATGATTATTTATTTCGCTAGCTAGACTAATTATGAAAGCGCCGAGTACTGTCGGCAGTGCAACTAAGTAGGTATCTATCTGTCTAAAGCATCTATCTATATGTGTACTCGTATATGCCACCAACTTCCCCCCTTCCCCTGCCCAACTTTCCAGGATATCAAAGCAGCGAAAAAAGATTACGCAAGGAAATTCGCCTGATGCCGGGTCTGGCGTAGTGGTAGTTGTAATAATAGTAGCGATGGGAATTCATTCCCGCCGACTTCGGTATTAGATTATGAGTATATGTCATATGCCTCATTTGGGGCATTGATTAAGTAGTATCGTGTGTGTTTGAGTGTGTGCGCGCTTCTTCACTGCATTATAGCAATACCATGATGCCCCAGACAAAGACAAACATGGCGCCGAGATACCGTCTGTCCAACACGCCGTCATCGCCAGCCGCTGGTGCAGCAGCGACCACAGGCGTACCATGGTCGCTGTTGGTGTTAGTATTATTCCACGTCGTGGTGTTTTGGCCATAGCCGTAGGGACTGCGAGTCGTCGTCGCCGTAGGCTCGGGCTGAACCTTAAGCGTCTTGACGACGGTAAAAGCGCGAGTCGTTGTCATGCCGAGAGTGCAAGCCGCATCGGCTGGGTTGCAGGCCGTGACAGTAGAGACTGTGGTAGAAGCATATGTGGTCGTCATGAATCCCCCGCCCTCGCCGCCGTCCATACCTGCATCGCCTGGCCGCCGGCTTGAACCAGAACCACCGATTTTAGTTGCTGGCGGAGCGATCATTTCCGTGAAAATGACGTCGCTTGAATCGCTTGAATCTGTGCCTGTCGTTAATGGTGCTGGAGCGCTGTCAGACGCCGTACAAATCGTTGTTGTAACTGTCGTGGTCGGGTCGTCCGATTCGGCTGACGCGCTCTTTTGCGGGAGGATCTTGGGAGCTTCAGTAGAGGCGGGCTGGGAAGACGACACAAGTGCGGTTGAGGCGGAAATAGATGATTGAGTAGCCGTAGAGAGATAACTAGTCAACGTTCTCGTGTTGGATGGTTCCACGGGTTTGAGGCTTGCTCCAAGACTGGGCGAGACGGATGGTATAACGGTATCTGGCGCCGATCCGCCAGGAGATGTTGTCAAAGGGGATGATGAGTTCATGGAATGCGTAGGAACTTCAGGGCATGCCCCGCGAATCTTGCCCGCGGCGTCTGGCCCTGCTGGCACAGCTGCGAGATTAGATCGTCCGTCGCCACATGAGGCGTGATTGGACATGAATACAGCGTTGTTTGTCTGGTCAAATGCGACTGTAATGGGTGATCATAGTTAGCTTCGAGATGATCATAATATCGAAACAGGATATCTGCGTGAGGATCCTGATCAAGACTTACCATAGGCTCCTCTGAGGAACGTATCTCCTAAAATCCAAATCCCAAGATCATCGCTGAACCAAGCACCGAGGAAACACTCATTTCCACTGTTCCAGATGAAGTCATTATATGCGATATTGATAGTCACCGTCCCAGCCGCAGCAGCAATTTCGAAATCGACGCTACCATCCTTTCCTTTAAAGGCGCAATCGACACGATATCCGCCTTTGCCGTCAGACTTAGCGCCCGGGAAGCGGGCAGCGATCTTATTGACGATGGCTTCGGGGAGCAGCGAAAGCGTTGTACCCGAATCAATGATGGCTGGCAGCGGGAGGTCGGACCCCGTGATGGGCGTCGAGGCGTCTGCTCCGGGCTCTCGGTGCGCGATTCCGTTGAGTGTGACTTTGTAGTGTCTGTTCACGTTAGTATACTGTTCATCTCGCTGATGGTTGTGAGGTTGCTGAAAGCGGCCGACTTACGGATCAGCGGGGTCTGTAGGGACCTTCTTCAGGAAGCCGCTGTATTTGTTCTTGTCGACGCCTCCGAATACCATCTCGCCTGTGATAGCGGCTGTTATATATATTAGTATCGCATATTCCGGGCGGATTCAATCTTCCGATTTGCCTGGACAAGACGGAACATCCATGCTCACTCACCTCCAGTGCCCTGTTGACCGAGATCCATGCTGAACAGCTTTGTATTGACGAGACCCTGGGCAGCGAGGGAATCGACAACGAGAGGATATTTGGTGAAACCGTTTCCTAGGCCATGACCAAGTCCCATGATTCCAAACCAGACGAGATCGGAAGATTTTGCCACGCCAAACTGCTGCTGTTTGATTTTTGAGCCTGTTTTCACATTTCGTTAGTCGTCGTTTGTGGTGTTGTTCGTAGAACCCCTGCTTTCTCCAAATGCCAGTGAGAGAACGGACGCAACTCACCAGATATATAAATATCGTCCTTGTAATAATCACCCGCGACCTCGCCAGACCCGTACTTGATATTGAACCCTACATCGGTAATCTTCTGGCTGGTTGATGACAGCGCGGGGTCATAATGGCCGAACACCTGGCAGAAATCCGGCACATTTGATTTCTCACAAACCGGATTGACCCATAGCTCGAAAGAGCCGGTGTCTATGAGTACTTCCACGACCTGCTTCTTCCCTCCATTCTTGCTGGTACCGATCGTAACTATTGATCTCGTTAGTCCTCAAGAAATGTGCTCTTCCTTAGGTATTCAATCTTTCATATTACTTGTCCGCTCTTACATGGTCACCCCGGGCGAGGGATAGCCGAGTGGTAGTTCCACTGCTTTGAGCACGGCAAGACATAATGGGGATTAAATTGAAGAATAACAAGAAAACAAGGGAAGTAACATACGCTCGGCTAGGTACGCCGCCCCAAACACGCCCAGGACGTCGGTCTTAAAAAACCTCTTCGCTAAACTCGGCGTCGCAATACCATTATGATTCACGCGCTTCAAGGGGACTGTGAGGACCTGCCCTGATTCTCTGAATACATTCGTCGTAGTATTAGCGGGAAGAGCGCTAGAATCTCCTGCGCGGCCCTGGAGCACGGCCGCCTCCACGGTGAGCGCGGGGAACACCGCTGTCAACGCTACTGCCACTCGCCATACTGCTATGTCCGAAAGCAGCATAGGAAGCGAGTAATTCTCGTTTCGTGGGTAAAGCGGTTAAGTGGAGTATAATTTGAGTAATTCTGTAAATCAAGTGATTGCGTAAAAGGATGGAGTGAGAAGTATGAAGTAGGAAAGGGAAGAGAAAGGAGAGAAGAGAACCAGACGTGCGCTCCCCATGGTAGAAGACCGCTATCGTGAGGTTATATGACGGAATGGAGTTCTAATGGCCGGTCGACAACGGACTGAGCCAGCTCGAGGAATGTAGGAGACGTTGCGAAGACGATATAGCTGGTGGTGCGAGACAATGTCTGGCCCTGTTCCTGAGACATGAAGATCTGAAGGGGTGGCATATAGGTATGCGTACGGAGTGCACTTCAATCTATAGCGGGCATTCCAGCGACGTTCTCGATCCCTCAAGCCCCAACGTCGATCTCTGAGGTATCTCGTGTCTCTAGTGCGAACTATAGATCGTTATGTGTTTCACCATATGCGAATCTAGTTATTAATATAGTTTGAGGATGGAATGCTGTCAGAGATTCAGGGTGAAGATGTGCTAGGAATCACTACGTGAGTGCGATACCATAGAAACTGCAATGCGACAACTCCGAAGGGCGATGCAGGAAATCAAAATGCCATATTGTGTGCCAAAGACACATTAAAAGCACCTCATTTCGGGACTCGGCTGCCCTGTCTGTTCGGGATGCTCTCTGCAATTGCATCTTCTTGTATTGGTCTATAAGATCGAGCTAGGAGATTGGCGCGAAAAACGAAAGGGATATACCATCTACCTGTATCGAACGAGCTTGAAGTATGTTGCTCCTTCTCTGTCTGTTCCAAACCTATTTACCGAAAACGCCGTGATATCTTTCCGCCGAATGACATGTGTACGCCGTGGCTGTGAGCCGCTTCAAGTGACAATATAGTTCGCGTAATGAGCTCTAAGTATTAGGCACTGGGGTTTGCTTCGACCCAATCGCGCCAGTGCTTGTATTCGGGATACTGTAATGATTCCTTCTTGCCTTGGTACCGGACGACCTTGAGATCAACGTCTTGCCATTCGTCTTTCCGACCGACCCAGCCAGCCTTTCGCATCAGATTCACCAGGGTCTCTTCTTTGGTCCAACCTTGCTCGGGCGCGACGTCTGGGAGATATGTCGCGCCATATCGCCGGCCGCGGTCAATGAAGCTAATGCGTATGCCGTGCGTGCCGAGATCCCAATCCACAGCGTCGTCGCAGTCCTCGAAGTCAGTCAGAAGGGTGACAACAGCCTCGAGCGATGGTAGTTCTCGCTTGGAGACGGGATTGAAACGCATGTCCTGGACAGCGGAGGTGATGGCATAGGAAGAGATGCCCTCATCCAGCTCCTGTGCTTCAAACGTGCCGATGCAGCCACGAAGCGAAGTTTCTCCCGAGCTTCGCGAAACCGTGTTCCAAGTGACGAAGAGCGGAGACTCGGTGATGATTGCGGGCTCTGGCTCCGACTGTGATGGTAGAGACGTAGTGGATGTGGCAGGTGTGTTGTTATCAAGTGAGAGCGTCGAGCCCGACGATGGCGTGGACAGGCTGCTCGCCGAGGCAGAACTGTCGGCAACGCGGCGGAGAGCTGGCAGCGGCTTTTTCGACGTGATATCGGCATCCTTGCAGTATCTCTCCCATGACTCCTGCACGTCCTCGAGGCTCATGGATTTGCGGTGCTCGAGGTAGGCGGCCAGAGACTCGAAACAGTAGAGACAATGGGAGATGGTAGCCATGCTGCTGCGTTGGGGCCACGGACCGGTGGCTTATGTTTCGGGTGGTTTTGAAAACGGGAATGCGAAAGGACGAAGACCGGAGGAGATACAGAAAGTGTGTTGGGAAATCAGCTAAGGTTAGAAAAAGTCAAAAACAGAAGAAAGGCTATTGCACTTGTCATGGACTCTCCGGCGAGGAAGGTCAGGCCGGTACGAGTCGGGTAAGATGTTCAACCCCGCTCTGGCGTGCACGCGGTTACGCGATAATGCATGTCCATTTGGCAGTTGGGGCAGCAACGTGCATTAATAGCTTGCAGCAGGCACCTGACCACAGCGGGTTTAGCCTTGTTTGCCCCACCGTTGGGCTGAGCCCAAGCCCCTCCCACTTGCCTGGAAATGGACCGCCAAGCAGTGCCTTCACTACAGTCTACACTAGTATCCAGGCTGAGGAGGCGCCGATCCGCTAAAAGACATGGAGCTTGCCGCCGCTTTCAGATCGCATTGGAACTGTGACATTTCATACTCATATTAATAGCCTGGTTTTGCTGTTGGAACAGAGCGGGAGCGGAACTTTATCTTCGTTGGAGGGCAGAAAACGTACCAAAATCTCATTCCATGAACCAGAGGAAGTGAGCACTAGGCGTTTAGCTGCATGAGAATCTCAAGAAAGCCGTCGAGCGTTGTTTCACTCGTTCAGTCGACACCAATAACCACGTCTTGATAAGAATTCCGGTCTCTTCCGGCTCGTTGCCTTTCATGTTCAACCAGCGTATCAATTCGAAAGAGACTTTTTGCACGATATTCCGGATGTCTTGAGCCGGATCTGCCCCCTCTTGCTGACAAATCCTTGCCAACCATTTTGTCGTCTTGCGTCATGTGCGTGATCTCATCATTTGTGGATTATTTGGCTTCTCATGACGTCGCGTTTTTTCCCCATGTGCTCAGAAGTGTGCACTCTCCTAGCTATTGGCGATTGATATCAAGATCATGAACTTCGTAAACAACGATGACTCAATGAGGGCGTTCAAAATTGTCCAGAATCCAGCGCCGTCAATGTACCACACTCTCACATCCCAAGGGTGTTCTGAGACAATCTCTTCAGTCTTTCAGTGAGGCGCAGAGATACAGGACATTTTGGCCTATTCCTCTTGATTGCTAGATGGATGAAACGCCTCTTAGCTTGGTATCTATCAGGCGAGTGATATAGCTGTTGTGCGCTTCAAACGGTGTAAGTGTGAAGGACGTGGACACACTGATAGCACGATGACTTCGTCGCATGCTCTTCTCTCAGGCAATGCTATAGGTTAGTGTTCTAGGATCTAGAGTTCACAGTGGAAGAGGGGCATCTTGAGTTTTCTATTCGAGGATCGTTATCGATGGCAGCGATACCGCGCAGGTCAGCGTGGAGAGCTGATGACGGACTTTCCGTCTCCGTGCATAACACATCGTGAGGAAGTTTGTATGCTTTGAGAGCGATAACAGAGTACCTCACCTGTAATTGAGCTCAGAATTGTCTATGGAAGTTATTTGGGATAGATACTCCGTATGTCTAACTACTTCGTACTGGCCCGGTTACTTAAATCAATCCGCACTTCAGACACTAACCAGAATCAGAGTGGCACTACGGAGTAACAAGTGCCCTACGGCGGACGATAGGTCGCGACCAGTTGTCACGATTGGGTTTCCCACCAGAGTCGGAGCTACTGTTTTGGTTGACCTGTTGTATTGAATCTATGGTTGAAGAGTAGAAAAGCTTATTTACAAGTCTACACACGTTGTGTGTGGGTTAGTCGTGCGTGCGCTAGCTGGCCAGCGGGGTTACAGCTGTTAGGTCACGTGTCGTTATATGATCTTAATCGAGGGGTTAATTAAGGGGTTAATTAGTCCTGTGGGCTAATTAGGCCCAAATATAACTAGTGTGTTAAATTGTTAAAATAACCACTTGTTATAATTACTCCCTTTTCTGAAAAAAACGGCAAAATAACATGTAATAAAAATTAAACTTTTAATATATTAATCGTTTATTAACCGGAAAAAAAATCGGCTTAAGTTTTTATAATATTAATTATATATAAAATAAGGTTTTTTATATTTTTTTTCGTTTAAATTTCCGTAATTTATTTTTTTTTATTTTTTATAGTTTTATTAAATCGTTATTTAAATAGTTTTTTTTAAATTTATTTTTTTTAATTATTTTAAATTATATCTTTAATTGTTTTAATAATTTTATTAATAAAAAGTTATTTTTATAAAATTAAAAAAAAAACTTCGAAAATTTTTTAAAATTATTTATAAAATATTATTAATTATTAAAGTTTTAAATTTTTTAATTTATTTAATATTATAACGTTTTTTTATAATATAATTTAAAAATTTTAATTTTTTTAATTTTTTATTTTTAATTTTTTTTAAAAATTACGGTTTTTTTTTAAATTGTTTTATTTTTTAACTCGGTAATAAATTATTAAAATATAATTATAATTAATTCGTATAATATAAATCGGTTAATTTTTAATTCGAAAAAATTTTAAATCGGAAAATAATTAAACTTGTTTTTTCGATAATTTCGAAATATTAACGTATAAAAAAATAATTTAATTTATTTAAAAAACGATTTATTAATTAAAACTATTTTTTTATAATAAATATTTTATCGTTTATATTAAAATTTAATTTTTAATAATAATAATTAATTTTTTTTAACTTTTATTTTTACGTGTTTTTTAATATAACTCGAATAATTTTAACGTAATTATAAAAAGTTTTTATTAATTATTAAACGTTTTCTCGGTTTAATTTATTTTTAACTTTTAATTTAAATATATTAATTATTTATTAATTTTAATTATAATACGTTAATATAAAAAAATTAAAGAATATTTCGTAAAATTATAATTTTATTAATTTATAGAAAATCGAAATTATTACGTAATTTATAATAAATAACGTTTTTTTTTAATTATTTTAATAATAATTATAAAAAAACGTTATTATTAATTTAAATATTCGATAATTATTTCGGTTTAATTTATTAATTTATAATAATTAATAAATAATATTTTTTATTAAATTTTAAATATTTTAACTAGTTTTATAATAAAAAAATATAAATTACGATTTTTAATTAAAATTGATTTTTTATAACAATTCAAAAATACGGAAAAAACTTTTATAATATAATTTTATAGTTTTTTTTATTATAATTAATTCGGTATAAAATATTAATTAAAAAAACTTGTTTAACCAGTTTATAATTACGAAAACGTATTTTTTTTTTTTATTAATTATTATTTTTTTAAAATTTATAATAATATATTAATAAAATTATTTTAATATAAATATAAATTATAAAAAACTTAATATTTTATTATAAAAATTTTTAATAAATTTATAATTTAAATAATTCGATATATAAATATTATAATTTTAAATTATTTTTAATTATTAATATAAAATTATTATTAATTTTTTTATTTTATTTTTTCCGAAATAAATAATAATAATCCGTTTATAAACTTTTTTAAAAAAATAAATTAATAAATTATTAATTTTAAAAACTATTAATTTTTTTTTATATATAAATAATCTGTTATAAATAATTTAATAATTATTATTTTTTAACGTGTTTTTATTTAATAAATCTTTAGTTTTATAAAAAACTAATTTATTTATAAAAAATCGTCGATTAAATTAATTTTTTTAAACTTGTTTTAATTTAATTTATATTTAAAATTAAAATTTCCGATAATAATTTTTTAATATTAATTAAATTTACAAATTTAAATAAAATTTTATAACGCGAATTTTTTAAAACTTTTTTTTAAATTATTACGTTTTTTTATGTTACGAACTGACAGAAGGATGGCCCGTTAAGGGGCCAAGCGTGATAAAAGAGCTAATTAGCTAACGCGGGGGCTAGACCAAAAGATAAACCACGGCCACCGGGTACATAATAAGGTTACGTAACAGTTTTAAAAGGATTAAATACTAAGAATATTTAAAACGCTTAAAAACAAGTTTTTAAAGCGCTTAAAAAGCTCAACTATTTAAAACAGCCGAAAAGCGTAAAAAAAAACGTCCTAATAAAAAAAAAAAATTACTATATAATTACGATAAATTCCTTTATATCTAGTTACTCGTTTTTATTTTTTAATTATTAACTTACTTTTTTATTAAATAATATATTCTTTACTTAGAATTAATTGCCTTTATTATAAAATAACGGGGAATATTTTAAAAACTTCCCAACGGATACCTACTGAGCTTTTATTATTACTTATAAATTAAAACCCCGTACGTACTTTTATATTATTATATAAAAAATCCGTTACATTTTAATAGTTTTTTAATTAATAAAACTTAATACAAATAAATAAATATTAGTATAAAAAAGTTTTAAATAATAAAAAATTATAAAAAAAAAAATTCTAAGAAATATATTTAAAAAATACCCCAGTTACGAAAAACTAACAAACGGATATTTTAAAAAATTTACTTATAAGTTATAAAACTTAAAACTAAAAAATAAAAAATAAAAAAACAAATAATAATAAATACTTTTATTATAAAACAATTATAAAAACAAGTTAAAAATACGATTATAATAACAGATTTAAATATTATACTTTTAATTTTTAAACCTTAAATAAAACAATAATTACTTTTAAATAACGAACTTATAAAAAAAACTTTAAAAAATTTAAATAATAACAACTTTAACGATAATTTTAACAATAAAAACTTAAACGAAAAAAAATTTAAAAAAAAAAAAAACCTTTTATCGATTCTAATATATAAACTTACGAAAAATCGACTTAAAACTACAATATTTAAACAATTAAAGAACTAGTACTACTGTAACAAAATATAACAGCTTTATTTAGATTAACAGGCAAACAACTAGAACAAATATTACTAATAATACGAGCGCTTAGTATAAATATAATAAATATTAAAAAATTTAAACCCACACTTTTTAAAACTTATAACAAAATTACAAACGTTAAATCGTTTTTTACCCAAACACGTCTATATATGAGCTAATATATTAATACTATTAATATAAATATTAAAAAGATTATAATAACGGCGTAATTTTTAATAAAAATAGTATTAAAATAGTTTAAACTAATTTTAAAAAACTATCTAAAGAATATAAAAAACGAACGAAAACTAGAAACTAAAGGAATTTTCGTAATATATTCCGGATTCGAAAATTATATAAAAAACCTGTTCGGTAACAAAAAAAAAACGGAACATATTAAAAAACTACTACATCGGTTAAAATAAATTAAAAACGTTATAATTTATATAATAAAGTTTAAAAAATTAACAGTTATTTTAAAACTGCCCGAGGTAACACTGTTTACTTTATTTTTTAATAAATTAAAAACCTAAATATAAAATAAAATATATTAAAATAATAAACTAATAACGTTTAATAAATACGTAAAAAATATAATTACAACGGATAAACAATCGTTCGATAAATATATAAACAAAAAGCGAACAAGTATTACGAAAACTAGGTATAAAACCTAAAAAACCTAAATAAAACAAAAAAACCCGGGGAAAAAATTACTAAAAATAAACGCGGTATAAAAACAAATATTAAAAAATATATCTAACGTAAAATACTTCTAATATAAAAAAAAAAAACATTATAAACGTTAATATCCGAGCTTGTAAAAAAAAACAACCTAATATTAACGAAAAAAAATTCTTTAAAAAAAAGCGTAGAAAACCCGAAAAACCCGAGTTGTAAAAATCCACGACAATAATAAAAACGATTAAAAAACCTAAAACGCTTAAAACAATACCGAAACTTACGAATATAACTCAAAATCGGAATTAAGATATATAATTATTATATATATAATAATATAAAAAAACAGTTTTATTTTAAATAAAAAAAAATGTTTTAATTATAATAATTTAAACAGAAAAGTTTGTAAATATTACTTTGGATTAAAAAAATTAATAAAATAAATCGATTAAAAATATTACTATTATATTTAACCCAAAGATTATAAACTATATAATAAAAATTCTAAAAAAAAAGTAACCCGGATTTTATATAAAAAAATATATTAAACATTTTATAAACGACTTTATTATTACAAATAATATTAACAAATTAAAAAATATACTAGTTAGAAATCTTTTAATTAAAAAAATATAAATAAAAAAAAAGATCTATATAATTATAACGAAAAACTATTTTATACTATATTATTTAAAGTTTATAAAATCTATTTTAATATTAATAAAAATAAAAAAACAGTTAATATAAGGTATATATATTATATTCCCGTTATTTATAAACTATATAAAATATAATTTAAACTAAAATTTAAAAAAAATTACAAAATTAAAAAATACGAATTATATAACTATTTATATAACAAAACTTAATTATATAATAAAATACCCCGTGTTTATAAAAAACATCCGTATATTTTTATAAATAGATTAATTATAATTAAAAAATATACTTGCGATAATAAAACTAACGAGTATAACTTGTATTTCGATTTTGGACTATTATTTATAAAATAAAGAACCCCCGTTTTACTAATACCCCGAATAACGTTAGAATTATTACAACTAAAAAAAACTATATAATAATAATACAACTGTTAAATTAAACAATAATATAAATATATAAATAACAAATGTTTTAAATATACGATAATAAAAACAAAAGTTTAGAAAATAGTTTTACAAAATATAAAACTAAAAAACGAAAGCGGTTTTCGTTATTAAAACAACAAAAGATTAAAAATATAAAAGTTTTACAAAAAATGCGGTACAGTTTATAAAAATAAATAGAAATCGAAATAAAATATAATAAAAAAAAATATCGAACATTAGTAAACTTAAAATCTAAAATCGACTTTATATTACCCCGAATTATTAAAAAAGATCGTATATTTTAAAAATATAAAAACAAATCGTATAAAATTACAATATTTAATAAAAATAAATCAAGTTATAATAATAATCGCGTATTTAAAAAAACTAAATTATTCGATATATTAATATAAAAATATAAAAAACAGATTATATTCGATATTGTAAATATTTCTAACTACGACGTTATTTTCGGAATAAAATAGCTAAAAACTAATAACCCGATAATTCGATAAAAAAATAAAACAATAATTTAAAATATTAGAAATATTAACGAAATATAAAAAATAATAGAAAAAATCAAAATATTAAAAAAATATTTATAACATAAAAACTTGTTTAAAATACCGGAAAAAAATGAATTACTTAAACACGGATTTTAAAATTACCGAATCTTATTAAAAAAAAAATACGAACCCAGGTTGTACTAGATCTACCATATAAGTTTTAAAAAATCTAAAACTTTATAAAACTATATACAAAAGAACTTAAAACAAAGGTTTATACGCGAGTTAAAATCATTATACGGCTACTTAATCCTACTAGTATTAAAAATAAAAAACAAAAAATAAACCTAAAATAAAAAAAAGAACTTAATATAGCGAATAATAATAGACTATCGTTTATTAAACGTAATTATAATCCCGAACGGACACCTTTTAACTTTTTTCGTTACGATAAAAAAAAACATTAATTAAACCCGATAGTTTATTATATTTAATATATTTAACAAATATTATATTATTAAAATAACAAAAAAAAAAAAATAAAAAACTATTATATAAACGATTTATAAATTATATAAATATACGGTTATATTTTAAAAATTATATAATACCCCGGTAACCTTTTAATATATAATAATAACAATATTTTAAAAGTTTTTAAATAAATTTGTATTTATTTACTTTAATAATATTTTTATTTATTTAAAAACTTTAAAAAAATATAAAAAATATATAATAATAATTTTAAAAAAGCTTTAATAAACAAAACTACAATTAAACGTAAAAAAGTACGTATAATATATTTAAAAGATCAATTTTTTAAAATTTATTATTACCCCCGGAAAAATTCAAATATAAAAATCAAAAATTAAAACAATACGTAACTAGAAAATACCGGACTTATATATAGTTACCGATATCTAATAAGTACTAGGATTTTTAAACTATATATAAACTTTAATTATAAATTTTAAAACACCGGTAAAACTTCTTATAAAATATACTACCAAAAAATACGAAAAAAAAACGTTTTTTATTTTAAAAGAAGTTAAAAAAGTATTCGAAACGTTAAAAACAAGGGTTATTTTTAACTTAATAATACGATTACCAGATTTAATAAAAAGAAAAAAATTAAAAACGGACGTTTTAAACGGTATAATCGCCGGAGTACTCGAACAACTAAAAAACAATAAAAAATAGTACCTAGTAACTTATTATTCGAAAACGTTATAAAACGCCGAACTAAAATATCTAATCTATAATAAAAAATTATTAACTATTATTAAAATATTAAAAAAATAAAGACTTTTTATAAAAAAAATAACAAAATTATTTAAAATCTATTCCGATTATAAAAATCTAACTATATTTATAATTATTAAAAACTTTAATAAACGGTATAAAAACTAATTAATCTTTTTCGCGAAATTCAATTTCAAAATATGTTATATTAAAAAAAAAAACAACATTTAAACAAATATTTTTAATCGATAAAAACAAAAAAAATTTAAAGTTTTTAAACGAAGTATTTAAATATTATACTTTTAAAAAAATAAAAATTTACGCATACAAGTTATTTTTAAAAATTTTTCGAAAACCCAACTATAACAGTTGTAATAAGTTTATAACTTTTAAAAACTAATAAAACTATACAAATAGAAAAGGTTAAATACGGACAAACTAGTTTATAAAAAAAAAATCTACCTACCCGAGACTTTATAAAAAAAGTTCGTTAAAAAGTTCTACGAACACTTTTTATATAAATATTAAAAAATAATTAAAATAACTAAACATTTACAAAAAAAATACGATTTTTTTAGGTTGTAAAAAACTGTAAAAAAAATAATAAACGTTTGTAATATTTGTAATAAAACTAAAACCGTTTAATATAAACCTTACGAGCTTTTATAATTAATATAAATATTTAATAAAATATAACATATTATTATTTAAGATTTTATTACTATATTATTACTATTAACCGACCTAATTATAAAAATATAATATAATAGAATATAGGTTATCGTAAACTAACTTATAAAATACGGTTATTTTTTACTTTTTAAAAATAATACTATTATTAAACAACTAGTATATATTTTCATTTATTAATATTTAAATAAACATAGATTATTTAAACGAATTATTTCTAATCGAAACACCTTTTTTACGTCCAAATTTAATACAAGTTTTTTTAAAAAAATTAATATAAAGTTTAAATTTTTAACCGCTTATCACTTTTAAACGGATAAACAAATAAAAAAATTAAATCGAACATTTAAATAATACTTCCGGAACTATATTAATTACGAACAAAATAATTAATATAAACTCCTACCTATAGCCTAGCTAGCTTATAATATATCTATAAATAAAAATATAAACATATTATTTTACGAAACAGTTTATAAATATTAAACAGATATAAACCGATAAAAAAAATCTCGAACCGAAGCCCCTGTTATTAAAACAATCGCCCTAAAGGTTGAAATACTCGTTATAAAAATTAAAACAATATAAGCTAAATTATAAACTATATTTTAATTTATTTAATAACGTATGTTAGAATATTATAATAAAAAAAAAATTAAAAGATTAATTTTAATAAAAAAAAACAAGGTTTATTTGTTTTAATAAAAACAAAATCTAAATATTAATATTCTTTAAATTAAAACAAAACGATTAAATAATAAATTAAATTTTAAAAAGTTTAAACCTTTTAAAATTAAAAAAATTATTTTATTAACTAATTATAAATTATTATTACCGAATATAATGCAAATTTACTTTGTTTTTTATATTTCCTTACTTAAACCCGTATTAAAAGATGTACTATTAGAAATATAACTTAAAATAAAAACCGATCAAAACATTTATAAAATCGAAAAAATCTTAAACTCCCGTTAGAATAGTAATAAATTCGAATACTTCGTTAAATAAAAAAGATACTTATATATTAATAATACTTAGGAATTTAAAAAATATTTAAAAACTGCCGCAATAATTATAGATCAGTTTTACTGTTAACACCTTAACTAATTAAAACTAAAAAAACAAAATTAATTTTTAATAAAATATTAAAAACATTCTAATTAAAAAAAAAAAAATTATAACAGATAAAAAATAAGCTTATTTAATAGTTAAACGTTTTTATTCCTTTTTTAAACATTTAAACTTTTTTATCGTTTTTACACTTTCGATTTTATAACAAATTATTTTAATATTACAACAACGGAAAAATTTACAAGTCTTTTATAAATAATCAAGTTTATTAAAAGTTTCGCGCAATATTTACTAAATACGTTTTTTTTCTTATTTTAACTTGTTTTTTTTTCGATAAGTTTTTCGTATTTATAAAACAACAAACCAAATATATTGTAATAATTACCGTAGTTAATATAATTAGAACATTTTAACAAACTAATAATAATAACGCATTTTTTTTTTTTTTTAAAATACTGAAAATAAAACATAAAAATATTAAAACTAGATCGTTTATATAACGGACCTCTTATACAACAATATAAAAAAGCGCACGGGGTCTTAATTTGTAAGTAATAATAGGATTTTTAATAGGTGTCCGTTAGGAGGTTTTCAAAGTATTCCTTATTACTATATAATAAAAACAATTAATCCTGGGTAAAGAATATATTATTTAGTAAAAAAGTAAGTTAATAACTAAAGAATAAAAACGAGTAACTAAATATAAAAGGAATTTTAAAACTATATAGAATTTTTAATAACCGTGAATTATAATTATTTTTTTATAATTTTAAATTAATTAAGATTTTTTTTTTTTGTAATTTTAAATTAATTAAAATCTTTTTTTTTTTATAATTTTAGATTAATTAAGATCCGTTTCCGGGGTTTAATTAAACTATTTAAATAATATTAAATTATCCTTATTATATTGTAATATTATTTCTTTTTTTTTTTGATTTTTGTTTTTAAAAATCTTTTTTTATTATATATGTTTTTTTTTTTTTTTTTATAATATCGCGAGTTATTAAATCGTCTTTTAAACTTTGCTTTAATTAACACAAAAGTTACGATTCTTTTTCGGCGTATATTCGTTTTTACGGTTTTAAAATATTTCTTTGTTTTTGTTATTTTAAAAACGATTTTTTTTATTTTATATTTCCTAAGTTTAAATCGTGTTTAATTTGCGTTTTTAAAGTTCGAAATTTTTGTAATAGTTCCGGGATTAAAATGTTTAATTTATCCGATATTAGTCGCGAACGTGAACGGATTGTTACTAAGCGTTATCAAATAAAAGAAAAACTTTAAACTTTGGCGGGGCGTTTAGTTCGTTTTTGTAAATAAAAAGAGCTTTTATAAAAAAAAGGTTTAGAAATATTAAAACGGGGGCTGTTATTTATAAAAAAGTTAGAACGTGTTAAACGTAAAAAAAAAAAAACGGTATTTTAATAAAAACAAAAACGGGTAACAAAAGAACAAACGGTTTTTTTAACACAGGCTGTTAACGTTTCTTCCGTTAAATTTAATTAAAAAACGTTTAATACTTTTTTATTAATCGATTCCGCTTTTTTAACTTTAATCGGTTAAAATATTAGTAATAAAACTAATTAATAATCGTTATAATAATTTTTAAATATTTTTTAAATTTCTAAATATTATTAATATATAAATATTTTTTTTATTTAACGAAATATTCAAATTTATTACTATTTTAACGAAAGTTTAAAATTTTTTCGATTTTATAAACGTTTTAATCGGTTTTTATTTTAAGTTGTATTTTTAACGGTATATCTTTTAATATAAGTTCAAATAATAAAATATAAAAAATAAAATAAATTCGCATTATATTCGGTAATAATAATTTATAATTAATTAATAAAACAATTTTTTTAATTTTAAAAAGTCCAAGTTTTTTAAAGTTTAATTTATTATTTAGTTATTTTGTTTTAATTTAAAAAATATTAATATTTAAGTTTTATTTTTATCGGAATAAATAGACCTTGTTTTTTTTTATTAGAATTAATTTTTTAATTTTTTTTTTATTATAATATTCTAATATACGTTGTTAAATAAACTAAAATATAGTTTATAATTTGGCCTATATTATTTTAATTTTTGTAACAAATATTTTAACCTTTAGAACGATTATTTTAATAACGGGAACTTTAATTCGAGATTTTTTTTATTAGTCTATATTTGTTTAATACTTATAAACTGTTTTATAAAATAATATATTTATATTTTTATTTATAAAAGTGTTATAAGCCAGCTGGGCTATAGGTAGAAGTTTATACTAATTATCTTATTCGTAATTAACATAGTTTTAAAAGTATTATTTAAATATTTAATTTAATTTTTTTGTTTATTTATTTATTTAAAGATAATAAACAGTTAAAAATTTAAATTTTATATTAATTTTTTTAAAAAAGTTTATATTAAATTTAAAAATAAAAAAAATATCTTAATTAAAAATAATCCGTTTAAATAATTTATGTTTATCTAAATATTAACAAATAAAGGTATATATTAATTATTTAGCGGTAATATCGCTTTTAAAAGGTAAAAAATAACCGTATTTCGTAAATCGGTTTATAATAACCTATATTTTATTATACTATATTTTTATAACCGGGTTAGTTAATAGTAATAATATAATAATAAAATCCTAAATAATAATATACCATGTTTTATTAAATATCTATATCGGTTATAAAAACCCGTAAAGTTTATATCGAGCGGTTTTAATTTTATTACAAATATTATAAACGTTTATTATTTTTTTTACAATTTTTTACAATTTAAAAAAATCGTATTTTTTTTGTAAACGTTTAACTATTTTAATTATTTTTTAATATCTATATAAAAAATGTTCGTAAAATTTTTTAACGAACTTTTTTCGCAAAGTTTCGGGTAAGTAGATCTTCTTTTTATAAACTAGTTTGTCCGTTTTTAACCTTTTTTACTTGCGTAGTTCCGTTAGCTTTTAAAAGTTATAAACTTGTTATAATTATTATAATTAAACTTCCGAAAGATTTTTAAAAATAACCTGTATACGTAAACTTCTATCTTTTTAAAAGTATAATATCTAAATATTTCGTTTAAAAACTTTAAATCTTTTTTATTTTTATTAATTAAAAATGTTTATTTAAATGTTGTTTTTTTTTTTAATATAATATATTTTAAAGTTAAATTTTGTAAAAAAAATCAACTAATTTTTATATTATTTATTAAAATCTTTTATAATTATAAATATAGTTAAATTTTTATAATCGGAATAAATCTTAAATAGTTCTATTGTTTTTTTTATAAAAAGTTCTTATTTTTTTAATATTCTAATAATAACTAGTAATTTTTTATTATAAATTAGATATTTTAGTTCGGCGTTTTATAACGTTTTCGAATAATAAGTTACTAAGTGTTATTTTTTATTATTTTTTAGTTATTTAAATATTCCGGCGATTATACCGTTTAAAACGTCCGTTTTTAGTTTTTTTCTTTTTATTAAATCTAGTAATCGTATTACTAGGTCGGAAATAACCCTTGTTTTTAATATTTCGAATACTTTTTTAGCTTTTTTTAAAATAAAAAACGTTTTTTTTTCGTATTCCTTAGTAATATATTTCGTAAAAAGTTTTACTAATGTTTTAAAATTTGTAATTAAGGTTCGTACGTAGTTTAAAAATCCTAGTGTTTATTAGATATTAGTAACTATATATAGGTCCGGTATTTTCTAATTACGTACTATTTTAATTTTCGATTTTTATATTTGGATTTTTCCGGGGGTAATAGTAAATCTTAAGAAATTGATCTTTTAAATATATTATACGTATTTTTTTACGTTTAATCGTAGTTTTACTTATTAAAACTTTTTTAAAACTATTGTTATATATTTTTTATGTTTTTTTAAAATTTTCGAATAAATAAAAATATTATTAAAATAAATAAACATAAATTTATTTAAAAACTTCCGGAGTACTATTATTATTATACGTTAAAAAGTTACTAAAGTATTACGTAATCTTTAAAATATAACTGTATATTTATATAGTTTATAAATCGTTCGTATAACGGTTTTTTATTTTTCTTTTTTTGTTATTTTAATAATATAATATCCGTTAAATATATTAAATACGGTAAACTATCAGGTTTAACTAATATTTTCTTTTATTATAACAAAAAAAGTTAAAAAATATTTATTTAAAATTATAATTACGTTTAATAAATAATAGTTTATTATTATTTATTATATTAGGTTTTTTTTTTTATCTCGGGTTTATTTTCCGTCTTTTATTTTTAGTACTAGTAAAACCGGGTAATTATATAATAATTTTAATTCGCGTATAAACCTTCGTTTTAAGTTTTTTTATATATAGTTTTATAAAATTTTAAACTTTTTAAAACTTATATAATAGATCTAGTACAACTTAGGTTCGTGTTTTTCTTTTAATAAAATCCGGTAATCCTAAAGTTTATATTTAAATAACTCGTTTTTTTTAAATGTTTTAAACAAGTTTTTATATAATAAATATTTTTTTAATATTATAATTTTTTTTATTATTTTTTATACTTTGTTAATATTTCTAATATTTTAAGTTATTATTTTATCCTTTTATCGAATTATTAAATCGTTAATCTTTAGCTATTTTATTTTAAAAATAACGTTATAATTAAAAATATTTACAATATTAAATATAATTTGTTTTTTATATTTTTATATTAATATATCAAGTAGTTTAATTTTTTTAAATATACAACTATTATTATAATTTGATTTGTTTTTATTAAATACTATAATTTTATACAATTTGTCCTTATATTTTTAAAATATACGATCTTTTTTAATAACTCGGGGTAAAATAAAGTCAATTTCGGATCCTAAGTTTACTAATATCCGATATTTCTTTTTATTATATTTTATTTCGATTTTTATTTGTTTTTATAAATCGTACCGTATTTCTTGCAAAGTTTTTATATTTTCGGTTTTTTATTACCCTAGTAATAAAAACCGTTTTCGTTTTTTAACTTCGTATTTTGTAAAACTATTTTTTAAACTCTTGTTTTTATTATCGTATATTTAGAATATTTGTTATTTATATATTCGTATTATTATTTAATTTAATAACTGTATTATTATTATATAGTTTTTTTTAATTGTAATAATTTTAATATTACTCGGGGTGTTAATAAAGCGGGGGTTTTTTATTTTATAAGTAATAATTTAAAATCGAAATACAAGTTATACTTGTTAGTTTTATTATCGTAAATATATTTTTTAATTATAACCGATCTATTTATAAAAATATACGGATGTTTTTTATAAATACGGGGTATTTTATTATATAATTAAGTTTTATTATATAAGTAGTTATATAGTTCGTATTTTTTAACTTCGTAATTTTTCCTAAGTTTTAATTTAAATTATATTTTATATAGTTTATAAATAACGGGAGTATAACATATATATTTTATATTAACTATTTTTTTATTTTTATTAATATTAAAGTAGATCTTGTAAACTTTAGGTAACACGGTATAAAATAGTTCTTTATTATAATTATATAGATCTTTTTTTTTATTTATATTTTTTTAACTAAAGGTTTTTTAACTAGTATATTTTTTAACCTATTAATACTATTTATAATAATAAAGTTGTTTATAAAATGTTTAATATATTTTTTTATATAAAATCTAAGTTATTTTTTTTTTAAAATTTTTATTATATAATTTGTAATTTTTAAATCGAATATAATAATAACATTTTTAATTAATTTATTTTATTAATTTTTTTAATCTAAAGTAATATTTATAAACTTTTCCGTTTAAGTTGTTATAGTTAGGATATTTTTCCTCGTTTAAAATAAAACTGTTTTTTTATATTATTATATATATAATAACCGTACGTTTTAATTCCGATTTTAAATTATACTTATAAGTTTTAATATTATTTTAAACGTTTTAAGTTTTTTAATCGTTTTTATTATTATCGTAAATCTTTATAACTCGGGTTTTTCGGGTTTTCTACGCTTTTTTTTAAAAAACTCTTTTTTGTTAATATTAAGTTGTTTTTTTTTATAAACTCGGATACTAGTATTTATAATATTTTTTTTTTTTATACTAAAAATATTCTATATTAGACATATTTTTTAATACTTGTTTTTATACCGCGTTTATTTTTAATAACCTTTTCCCCGGGTTTTTTTGTTTTACTTAAGTTTTTTAAATTCTATACTTAATTTTTATAATATTCGTTTATTTTCTATCTATATATTTATCGAATAATCGTTTGTCCGTTATAATTACGTTTTTTACATATTTATTAAACATTATTAATTTATTATTTTAATATATCTTGTTTTATATTTAAATTTTTAATTTATTAAAAAATAAAATAAACAATACTACTTTAAACAGTTTTAAAATAACTACTAGTTTTTTAAATTTTATCGTATAAATTACGGCGTTTTTAGTTTATTTCAGCCGATATAATAATTTTTTAACATGTTTTGTTTTTTTTTTGTTACCGAACAGACTTCTTATATAATTCTCGAATCCGGAATATATTACGAAAATTCCTTTAGTTTCTAGTTTTTGTTCGTTTTTTATATTCTTTAAATAATTTTTTAAAATTAGTTTAAACTATTCTAATACTATTCCTATTAAAAATTACGCTATTATTATAATCTTTTTAACGTTTATATCGATAATATTAATATATTAATTTATATATAAATATATTTAAGTAAGAAATAATTTAACGTTTGTAGTTTTATTATAAACTTTAAAAAATATAGGTTTAAATTTTTTAATATTTATTATGTTTATATTAAGCGCTCGTATTATTAATAATATTTATTCTAGTTACTTACCTGTTGATTTAAATAAAGCTGCTATATTTTATTATAGTAGTACTAGTTTTTTAATTGTTTAAATATTATAATCCTAAGTCGATTTTTCGTAAGTTTATATATTAGAATTAATAAAAGGTTCTTTTTTTTTTTTAAATTCTTTTTCGTTTAAATTCTCGTTGTTAAAATCGTTATTAAAATTATTATTATTTAAGTTTTTTAAAACTTTTTTTATAAACTCGTTATTTAAAAGTAATTATTATTTTATTTAAAGTTTAAAAATTAAAAATATAATATTTAGATCTATTATTATAATCGTATTTTTAACTTATTTTTATAATTGTTTTATAATAAGAGTATTTATTATTACTTATTTTTTTGTTTCTTATTTTTTAATCTTGGGTCTTATAACTTATAAATAAGTTTTTTAAAATATCCGCCTGTTAGTTTTTTATAACTGGGGTATTTTTCAAATATACTTCTTGGAATCTTTTTTTTTATAATCTTCTATTATTTAAAACTTCTTTATACTAATATCCGTCTGTTTATACTAAGTTTTATTAATTAAAGAACTATTAAAATATAACGGACCTTTTATATAATAATATAAGAAAACGCACGGGGTTTTAATTTATAAATAATAATAAGATCTTTAATAAGTGTCCGTTAAAAAGTTTTTAAAATATTCCCCGTTATTATACAATAAAGGCAATTGATCCTGGGTAAGGAATATATTATTTAGTAAAAAAATAAGTTAATAGTTAAAAAATAAAAACAAGTAACTAAATATAAAAAGAATTTTAAAATTATATAGAATTTTTAATAACCGTAAATTATAACTATTTTTTTGTAATCTTAGATCAATTAAAATTTTTTTTTTTTTATAATCTCAGATCAATTGAGATCTTTCCTCTTTTATAATCTTAAATCAACTAAGATCCGCTTCCGGGGTTTAGCCGGGCTGTTTAGGTAATGTTGAATTATCCTTGTTATATCATAACAGTTTAATACAACGGGCGAAATTTAATACGTGTTAACACTTACGCGATTTTTACTTAATATAATAATCAAATATAACAAAAAAGGCGGAAAAAAAAAATTAGAATATATTAAAGAGGGGTACTTACTATTTATTATTACAGATAATAATCCTAAAAAAAAAAAAATAATATTACGAACTAACAAAAAGATAACCCGTTGAAAAACTAAGCGTAATAAAGGAACTAATTAGCTAACGCGGGGGCTAGATTAAAAAACAAACTATAACTACCGGGTGTATAATAAAGTTATATAACGGTTTTAAAAAGATTAAATATTAAAAATATTTAAAACGTTTAAAAGTAAGTTTTTAAAACGCTTAAAAAGTTTAATTATTTAAAACAGCCGAAAAACGTAAAAAAAAACGTTTTAATAAAAAAAAAAAATTACTATATAATTATAATAGATTTTTTTATATTTAGTTACTTGTTTTTATTTTTTAACTATTAATTTATTTTTTTACTAAATAATATATTTTTTACCTAAAATTAATTACCCTTATTATAAAATAACGGGGAATATTTTAAAAACTTTTTAACGGATACCTACTAAGCTTTTATTATTATTTGTAAATCAAAACCCCGTACGTACTTTTATATTATTATATAGGAGGTCCGTTATATTTTACTTACGTAATAAAATATTTATTATTACGTTTTTTTTTTAAAATAATATATAATTTAAAAGTTATATTATAATATTAATTTTATTTATCGAGTTTATTATAAATTTAATTTTTATTTTATATTAAAATATTTTAAAACTTGGTAATTAATAATTATTATAAATAAAGTTTTTTTTAAATTCCGATTAATTCGAATTTTTAATATATTAAATTATAAATTATTATTAATATTTTTTTATTATAAATATTATAATTTAATTCTATAACGTATAAAATTTCGAAAAAATAACCGATTAATTATTATTTTTTATTATTTCTTTTTAAAACAAATATTTTATTATTATATTATTCGATATATTTATTTCGAAATATATTTTTTATTAAAATAATAATATTATAAAACAAAAATAATAATTATTAAAACTTTTAATTTTTTAAAAGTTTTATAATAAGTTATAATTTATTAAAAAATAATTTTTTTTTTGTTAAATTAAATAAAGTTTTAATTACGTAATTATAATTAAGTATAATTTATTAATAAAAGTTATAAAATTTTAAAAATAATTAAACTTTTTTTACGTTTATAAAAGTTTATTAATTTTATATAACTTGTATTTTATCCGGGTTAATTTTAATATTATTTTTTCCGATTATAAAGTTTAAATATTTCGTTTTTTCGATATAAAACTTATATTTTTTTAAATCGGTTTATAAACCGGCGTTTTTTATACGTTATAAAACTTTTTATATATATTTTTAATAATTTTTTAAATTATTCGAAAAAATTAAAACGTTATTAATATAAACATTATAAAAATTATTTAAATATTTTTTAACGTCGAATTAATATAACGTTAAAATATTACGAGTTTATTAAATAAACCGAAAAATAATATTTTATATTTATATAACCCGTATTAAATTTTAAAAATAATTAAATTTTTATTATTCGAGTATATTTTAATATAATAAAATATTTATTATATATTAATTTTAATAAAAATTTTTATTTTAATAATATAAACGAAAGTTTTATTTATAAAAAAAAAATAACGGTTTTTTTTTAATAACGTATTAATTTTACGATAATTTATATAAAATTATAACTTATTTTTTAATTTTATAATAAATAATATTAAAGTTATAAAAAAAACGTGTTTTAAAATAATAAACTTTTTACGTAAATTAATTATAATATTTTTTTTTAAAGTTTTTAATTTTTTAACAAATATCCGGTATAACAGATTATTTATAAAGTTTTTTAAAAAATTTTTAAAAATAAATTTTATCCGGTAATTAATAAATTAATTCGGAAATAAAATATCGGAATCGATTTTATTAAAAGTTTTTAATAAGTTTTAATATTTAACCGGAATTTAATTTTATATTTTTTTTATTAAATTTTTTTTTTTTTAAAAAAAATTAAAACAATTTTTTTTTTCGATTATTTTATTTAGTTTTAAAATAAAAATAATACTTATTTCGAACTTCGTTTATTTTATAATAATACGGAATAAAAATAAACCGACTGTAATTATATTAACGAAAAATTTATATTTATATTATTTAAAAGCGTCCCGTTTTAATTAATAAATCTTTTTATTATCGGATTTTTATTTAAATTTTTTTCGGATAAAATAATTAAAAAAAAATTCGGTTTTTTTTCCCCGGTTATCGTTAATTAACGATTTATTTTAATTATTTTGTTTTTTTTTAAAAACTTTTTTTAAAAATAAACAACTTTTTTTAATAACAGTTTATAAAAAAGTTCCGGTTTTATATTTATAAAAAAAATATAATATTTTTTTTTTAAATTAAAAATTATATCGTAAGTTTTATAAAAAATCTTCCCGATAATTATATTATATTTTATTTTTAATATTATTAAAAATGTTTATTTAATAACCCGTTTTTATAAATAAACGTTAATTATTAAAGTTTTACGTATATTCCGGCGTAATTTCGTATTATAACTAAATATTATTTTAACTTCGAAATCGGTTTTTTTAATAATATTTAATTAGTTTTTAATTTTTTCCGTAAAATTAATATTTATAAACAAATATTTATTAATTCCCGTATTAATAAAATAATTATTAATAATAAAGGTTTTTTTATTTAAAATTATAATATATTTTATTAAAAACTGTTTATTTTTTAAAAAAAAAATTATAAATTTTTTTATTATTATTATATTATTATTTAACGACTTTTTTAAAAAAAAGTTTAATAATTTTAAAATTAATTTTTTGTTTTATTTAATTTATTTGATTTTTAAACTTAGGAGTTATTATTTTTATTGTTTCGATCTTTTATTCCGTATTAAATATATATAACTGTTAAACGAGTTTTACGTTCAGAGTTCTTAATATTTTAAAAAAAGTAGTTTTTAATTTAATACTTTTTTTAATAATAATAAAAATATTTTTTTTTATTTATTAATTTTCTTATTTTATTATAATTAAATTTAAAATAAATCGAAGTCGAAAATAAAATATTAATATTTTACGCGGGTTTTAATTAAATAAATCGGTTATTTTATTAAAAAAATCGCCCGTTGTTAAATTTCGAGTTATTAAAAGATTTTTAGTTTTATTTATTTTAATAATTTTTAATATTAAATTCGGTTAAATTATAAACGATTTATTCAATATATTTAATTACGTTGTTATAAATTTTTTTTATTTAAATATTAATAAATTATTTAATTTTTTAAACAAAAAAAAAAACCGAACGTAAAACTTTTTTTTTTAAAGTTTTTAATTAATATACGTTCGTTTATTAATTTATTAAAAAAGTTTTTAAACGTTTAAAATTCGGTAATTTTTTTCTATTTTTAAATTATTAAACTCGTTATAAGATTTTTATTTATAATTCGGGTTTTAATATTATTATTTAAAATAATTTAATTATATTTCGGAACTTTTTATTTAATTAAAATAAAAATTATCGAAATAAAGTTGTATATTTTTTATAATACGTTTATTTAAATAAAATTTTATATTTATTATTTTAATAATATTATTATTAAATTAATCGTTATTAGTTTTTAATCGATTTATTTAATTATAATTATAATAAATCGTTAGTTTAATCGTTAATTTAATTATAATTATAATTAGTATATAGATTTAATTGTTAAAATTAACTGTACTTATAAATTAAACCGGATTAAAATTAACAGTTAAAAATAAAACGGATAAAAAAATAACGGACCGTTAACAAATAAAAAAAATCTTACAAACTTATAAATATTTTACGCTTTTAAATTGCGTAACTTATTTCTTTTTTTTCTTTTTTAAATTATTATTTCCGTACGAAAATAAAAATCTTATTAAAAAAACTATCTTATAGTTTTATTAAATAACCCTTTCGTAACAATAATAGTTTTATTAATATAAAACATTAAAACTGTTTTTAAATATTTTTTAAATAAAAATAACACGTTTATACGAAAAAAAAGTTATTTTAAAAAAAATAATACGAAAAAAAGTTTGTTTTTTATTATTAGACTTTTATAAATTATTACCCCGAAAAAACAAAAGCCCGCGATCGTGTCTTTAAAAAAGGTTTTTATTATTAACGTATATTAAAAAACCGGGTAAATTTAATATTTTAAACGTTTAAAATAATAATAATAAACAAAATAACGAATTAATAAGTTTAATTAATATTTATAATGTTTTTTTTTAATAAGTTTAAAGTTTTAAATTTATAAATAAACGATATAATATTATTAAAAAGTTTTTCGATAAAAATTTAAAAATATTATTAAATAATTTTGTTAATTTATATATTAAAAATATATAATTTGTTTTTAATTTCGTTTTATTTATTAATAAAATAACCCGAATATTTTTTAAATTAAAAAATATAATAAATCGAAAAAATTTCGAACTTTTATTATAATATTTTAATATTTTATTTCGAAAATTTAAATTTTGTTTTATATATATATATATTGTTTATTAATATATTATTAATTTATATAAATTTTTCAATAAAACAAACGTTTAAATTAAACAGTTAATTAAATAAGCTTTTTATTTAAAAAAACTAAATATTCGAAAAAGAATTATAAAAATTATTAAAAATTAAAAATTAAAAAACGAAGTTCGTTAAATACGAAAAATATAACTAAAATTATATTAATAAACAGAACTATTAAAAAAAAATATTTTAATTTTTAAAAAAAAAATATTAGTTTTAAATTTAATTATTGTTTTAAATTAACACGATTATTATTAAAAATAATTTAACAAGTTAAATTAATAAATTGTTAATTTATTTTTTCGACGCGGTATTATACTTTTTAATTATAATAAAAAAAAAACTCGTAAATCGGTAAAAATTGTTATTTTTATTTTTTATAACGACCCGAATAAAAACGAAGTCGAATTTAAAGTTTAATATCGTAAAATAAAAAACCGTTTAAAAGTTAATTTAAACTAGTTTTCGAGTAATATAATAAAAAAAACGAATATTAAGTCGTATTTTAATAAAATCGTAATAAAATTTTTTTAATTATATTTAAAACTCGAGTACTTCGGAATTATTAAAAATATAAATAAATTATTAATATATTTTTAAAATAATTATTATAATATTAACATTATTAATAAAATTAAACGCGAGTATTATAAATTAATTATAAAAAACAAATTAAATAAGTTTTTCGAATTTAAAAACGTTTTTATATAACTTGTTAACAAAATTAAACTATTTAAAAATAAGTAAAAAAAAAAGTTTAAAAATCGTTTTTTTATTTAATTAAATAATAAAGTAATTTTTAAATATTTAAAACTAAATATTAAGTTCGACGATTTTGTTAAATATTATATATAAATAACTTATTATTTTAATATCGGAAATTAACAACGCGATATTATTCGTAAAACGAGTTAAAATATTAATAAAAATTAAAATTAAAATTAAAACAAAATTATTAATAATACCGGTAGTTAAAATTAAATTAATAATTAACCCGTTATAACTTTAATAAATTAAAATAGTTTTAATAATAAACGTAAGTTTAAATTTATATTATAAAAAATTTATTAATTAATTATTAAAAATAAATGTTTTAATTATTATTAAATTAATTATATTTTAAATAATTACTTTTTTAAATTAATTTTATTCGATTATAAAATTCGAATTATACGAATTATAATTAATCGTAGTTATAATATATTTTTTATTTTTATTTTTATTTTTATTTTTAGTTCGTTTATTGGAATATTAATTTATAATATTTAAAATATTAAAATAATTAAATATAAAAATGATTCGAAAAACGAGTAATTTTAAAAAAACTAATTTTTCGTTTAAAAAATATATTAATAATAAACGTTATAAATTAATATATTAAAAAAAAACTTTTTTTTTATTTTATATAATAAATAATAATAAATTATCGTTATTAATTTATAAAGTTTTTATTAATACGGAAATTAAAATATATTTAAATATAAATAAAGTTTTTATAAAACGGATTAAATAATATTTATAATTTAAAATTATTTATAATTTTTAATTACGTTTTATTATAAAACATAATAGTTAAAAATAATAAATTATATAAAAAGTTTTAAAAATAAACTTATAAATAATTAAACGTATATTTAATTATATTTTATTATTAACGTTAAATATATTATATAATTTAATTTTAAATAAATTATAATTCGTAATTTATAATATATTACCGGATTATTATAAGTATTATTTCGTATTTCCGGAAGATTTGCTGTTTTATTTTATTATTAAGTACGATATATTCTTTAATTAAACCGGTAATTTATATCGCGGACCGGAAATTTAAATAAACGTTACTTGTCGGAACGAATAGTTCGATTAAAAATTAAACCGTTACGAGAACTAACGTAAATCCGTTATAATTATTAAATAAATACTGCGGAATATTTTAAAAAAAAAACCGATTTAACGAAAAAAAAAATCGAAAAAATAAAACGTAATTTAAACAAAATATTATAAATACTTTTTAAATTAATAAAAAAAGTACTATTAACGAAAAACTCGAAAAAAATATTTAACGTTTAAAAATCGGATAATATAAAATTATATAAAATACGTAAAAACGGATTTAAATAATATAAATTAAAACTTTAAAACAACGTAGTTAATATATTAGTTATAATTTTCGATTAGTTAGTTCGCCGGAATAAATTAAAAAAAAAAGTTTAAATTATTATTATTTATAAAATTAATAAAATTATCGGGAATAAACGTAACTTTTTAATATATAACAATATTAATTTAAAAAAAAAACTATCGAAATAATAATTTTTATATATTATAATTTGTTTAACGTTTTTAATAAAGTTAAATTAAATATTTTTTCGGAATCTCGTTTTAAAATAAATTATAAAATAAACTTTATTAAAAATAAGTTATTCCGAAATTTAAAATATAATTTATTTTATAAAATATTTTTAAACGAATTAAAAATAATAAAAAAATATTTAATAAATTATTTAAAAAAAAAGTTTATTATATTAAATATAGTCTTTTTTATTTTTCCCGTATTATTTATATAAAAATTAATAAAAAGATTATATTTTTATATAAATTATTATAAATTAAACGAATTATTAAAAAAAACTATTATTTATTATTTTTAATAAAAAAAACGTTGTTTTAAATAATTAAAGTTATTATTTTTATTAAAATTAACGTTTGTTAAACTTTTTATTAAATACGTATATAATTAAAAAATAAAAGAATAACAGTTTTTTATACGAAATATAAAACGTATTAATATAAAATGTTATTTTTCGGTTTAATTAATAGTTTAATTATGTTTTAACGATATATTAATAATATTTTATTCGATTATTTAAATAATTTTTATAACGTTTATATAAACGATATTTTAATTTATTCGTAAAACTTGAAAAAATATAAAAAACACGTCCGTAAAATATTAACCCGGTTATAAAATATAAAATTTTAAATTAATATTAAAAAATCCAAGTTTTATATAATAAAAACGAAGTTTTTAAATTATATTATTAATATTAATAATATATAAGTTAATTTTAAAAAAATAAAAATAATAAAAAATTAATAAATTTTATATATTATTAAAAATATATAATTTTTTTTAAAATTTTATAATTTTTATTATAAATTTATAAAAAAATATAATTAAATTATATTATTTTTAAATAAATTAACAAGTAAAAATATATTTTTTATATAAACGTAATAATATAAAAAAGTTTTTTAAAGCTTAAAAAAAGTTATAATATTAATTTCCGTATTAAAATATTACGATTACGTATTTTTTACTCGTGTTAAAACCGACGTATTAAATAAAATAATAATAAAAATATTATAATAATTATATAAAAAAAACTAATATTTAATAATTTATTATTTTAAAACTATATATAATACCGAATTAAATTATAAAGTTTTTAATAAAAAAATATTAATTATTATTTTAATATTTAAAAAATAACGTTCCGAATTAATAAAGTTATAAAAATTAAACTTTTTTATAATATTAACAAATTATAAAATATTAAAGTTTTTTAATTAAAAATAATATTTAAATTTTAAATAAACCGGATAAATATTTTTATTTTTTAAATATAATTTTTTAATTATATATTAATTAAAAAAAAACGTTATTATTAACGTTTTATTTTATAAATAAAAAAATTTAATTATTTAAAAAAAACAAGTTAAAAGTTTAATATTATATAATTATATTTAAATTATATAATACTCCGGGTTTTAAATAAATAAATAATAATATATTAGTTATAATAATTAAATCAGAATTAATTTTAAAAAATTAACCGATTTTTATATTTTTTAAATAGTTTTTTTATAAAAACCGTTATAACTTTAATATAAAAATTTATTAATAAAAAACTCGGAAAAATATAATTAAAAACGTTTAAATTTTAAAAAATAAATTAATTTATTTTAAAAAACGATTTATCGTATTTAATATATTTATTTTTCGAACTCGAGTAATATAAAAAATACACGATTACGTTTTTACGGTTTATTTAAAAAAAAACAGGTTAATTATTATTAAACTAATATTAATAATTAAAAACCGGAAATAATTATAATATTTATATAGTTAATTATTTAAAATATTAACTAGTAAAAGTTTTACGTAATAAAACGCCGGGTAAACTAATTTTAATTTTTAATTTTAACCGCGTTTAAAAATATTTAATAATAAATTTTAAATAAATATTAAAAAGTGAAAAAGGGTTTAATAACGTATTAATAATAATAAACCGATTAAAAAAAAAGTATAAATAATATTTTATATTACGGAAGTTATTACGGAAAACATAATACGAATATATTACGAAAAATTTTTCCGTGTTTTCGAAGTTTTTATTTCCGTAATTTTCGACCGCGGTTTTTAATTTATTTCCGTTTTTATAAACGAATTAAACAAAATTATAAAAATAAAACACGTATTTATTTCGTCCGAATATTACGAAACTGTAAAATAAACCGAAATTATAAACGAGTATTTAAATTAACGATTCCGATTTTATATAAATTATTATTAAAACGATTAATTTAATAAATTATTTATTATAAATTATATTTAAACGGTTTTTTTATACGATTCGACCGAATTATTATTATATAAAATCGAAATAAAGTTTTTTATATTATTTTATTTCGATTAAAAAAATAAAGCAACGGAAAACAAGTTAAAAAATATATTTTTTCAAAAACGTTTATTATAAAAAAAAGTTTAAAATAAAACAATTAAAATTAAAAAATACGTCGATATAATTATTAAAATTATAAACCGAGTTTAAAAACGTATAATAAACTAAGTTAATCGAAATTAAAAAAAGTTAAATTTCGATATAAAAGATTTCGTGTTTATAGTTAAAAAAAAAACTTAAAAAATAAACCGTTTTTCGGATAAATTGGACTTTTTTTTAATTTAATAATATTTTAAAATATTAAAAAAAAATAACAATATATATATTTTAAAAATATTTTTATCGTAATAAATAATTAATAAATATTATATTAATCGATTACGATTATATTTTAATAATTTTTTACCGGGTTAAGTTTTAAAAAATTTAAAAAAAAAAAAGTTATACCGGGTAATAATAACGAATTTATAATAAAAAAAATCCGGGCTTTTAAATTTTATTATTATAAATTATAATATTAAATTAATTAAAAAAAATAAAACGTAAATAACGAGTAATATTCCGTATTAAACTTTAAAAATAATATAAAGTTTATCGACGAGTTTTATAAAATAAATATTAACGCGATAAAATTATTAATACGTTTATAATAATAGTTAAAAGTTATAAAAAAAAATAAATTTAATAAAAACTATTTTAATAACAACTTTTTAATTATTAAAAAAACAATTATTAAAAAACGTTATTACGTATAATTTATTTTAAAAATATTTAATCGTAAATTAAAAGTTTAAACTAGTTCGAAAATAAACTGTTTATTTTTTAAAAAAAAAATAATTATAATAAATCGATAATTTAATCGTTAATTTAATTATAATTATAATTAATATATAGATTTAATTATTAAAATTAATTATATTTATAAATTAAACCGGATTAAAATTAACAGTTAAAAATAAAACAAATAAAAAAATAACGGACCGTTAACAAGTAAAAGAGATTTTATAAACTTATAAATACTTTACGCGTTTAAATTACGTAGCTTACTTTTTTCTTTTTTCTTTTAAGTTATTATTTCCGTACGAAAATAAAGATCTTGTTAAAAGAATTATTTTATAGCCTTATTAAATAACCTTTTCGTAACAATTATAATATTAAATTTTAAAAGTTATAATATTTTTAACCGGGTTATTATAAAAAATAAACATTTTTATTTTCGTAAACTTTTTCCGAAATATTTTATTAAAAGTAATAAACGTTAAAGTAATTTCGTAGTTAAAAATTAAAATAGTTTCGCGATTAAAAGTTAAAATAATTTCGTAATTAATATTAAAACGGGAAAAAATTAAAATAATTTTACGATTATTTATAATTAAATCGGCAATTAATTAATTAATATTGTTAACTTTTTTTTATTTTTTAATAAATTTTAATTTTAACGTATTAATTAATATTTTAGTTTTTTTTAATTTTTTTTTTATAATAAACCCGATAAATAATAATTATTAAAATTTCGACGTTTTCGTTTAATATCGAAATTATATAATAAACTTTTTAAATTTCGAAATCTTAAGTTTCGATTAAAAGTACCCGGGCTTATATTTCGTTAAAAAAAACTTAAAAATTTTTTTTATACGTTTTTTTAAAATTTTACCGGTTAATAATAATATCGAATTATAAAAATACTTATTAACCGAAATTAATAATAAAAACGAAATAAAATCCCGGACCGCTTGTTCGAGTAATATTTTTAATAATTATATTAATCCGGTTCGTTACGTTTTTAATAATTATATTTTAAAAAAAATTATAACGAGCGTTTTTAAGTTATTTATATTTTTCGATTATATTTACGAATCGTTTATATATATTAAATTTCGGCTCGTTAATAAATTCGCTTTTAACCTCGTTATCGTACTCGTTATTATTACCCGAAATAATCGTTATTTTTTTATTTGAAAATACCGGGGTTTATATTTAAATAAACAATAAAAAACGAAAACCGATAATAAAAATTATTATAAATATAATTAAAATAATTATATATACTAGTTAAATTGTTAAAATTAAAAGTTATAAGGCGACGAAAAAAACCGCTTATTATTAACGCGTAATTTTTATTATTAAAAACTCCGAAGATATTAAAATATCCGGAAAAATTAATTTTTAAACCTATTATTTTATTAATTATAAACAATTAGTTTATAAAATTAATTTAATTGTTTTAATAAATTAATTAAATTATAAATTATTACGATTAAATTTTTTATTAAAATCGGAATTATTATTTTAATTAACTTGTTATATTAAATTTATAATTAAAAAATAAAAAAACTTATTTATAAATTTATATACGTTATATATAAATTAATCATATATATATTAATTAATTAACAGGGTTATAATTATTAAGTCATATATTATTATATAATTTTAATCGAAAAGTTAATTAAAAAATCAATTAATTTTATAAGTTAATTAAGTTTAAATATAACTAGTGTGTTAAATTATCGAAATAATTACTTGTTATAACTTTAATTAAAATATAAATTTAAGTTAACGGATTTTTTAAAAACGAAAAAAGATTATTATTAATACACCTTATTAAGCTGTTTTTAATTAACAGCCCGATTATATATACACACTTGTTTTAATCTTTTTTTTTTATTATTTTAAAAGGATTAAGCCTTTTAAAAGTGTTTGAGTTATTATAGCTTTATTAAACTATTATATTTTAAACTTTTAAAGCAGTTTCGCGAAGTAAAAGTCGCGGAACAACTTTATAAAACAAACTTCGTAAAGTATTATTAATACGTTAAATATTATTAATTAAATATTCTCGAAAGCTTTGCACAGCTTTAAAAGACTTAATTCTTTTAAAACAATAATAAGAAAAAAGTGTATAACCGGGCTGTTAATTAAAACAGCTTAATAAAGTGCATTAATAATATAAATTAAAATACATTAATAATAATATTTAAATAAATATAAAGCCTTAAATGTTAATTGTAACGGAGTTAGATTTATATATAAAGTAAGTATATTTATTTTCCGGTTTTTTTTTTTTTTTTTTTTTTTTTTTTTTTTTTTTTTTTTTTAAAAAAAATTAAATAAAAAAAAAAAAAAAAAAAAGGGGGAAAGGGATTTTGTTGGGGAAAAAATATAAGGGAAGGTCGGAGTGTTGGGATATTTGT